>CAUYPK010154913.1:0-37965 GCA_963574355.1 Loris lydekkerianus | reverse complement strand
CCCCCCCCCGCCCCCCCCCCCCCCCCCCCCCCCCCCCCCCCCCCCCCCCCCCCCCCCCCCCCCCCCCCCAGGCTCACACTACTCAGGTCACAGTGTCCTCAGGCGAAGGCTAGAGCCTGGATTCTCTCCTCTGTCTGTTTCTCATGTGTGGGTGCCTCCCTAATGCCCCTTGGTCCTGCTGAACAGCTAGCTCATCCCACTGCTATCTTCTTTACTGGTCTCCTCTCTGTGGATTGCCAGTGCTCTCACTCTGAAGATCAATTCAAAGATGAGTATCTATTCACTACTTTTTGATCCTCTGCAAGAGCAGCATTGCTTCTGGTTCACTATCTTGGGCCCTCTAAAAGAGTGTTCAAAAAAATATTTGATTGTCTACCACAAAAAATTCTAATTTCAGATTTAAAGAAGCAATTTTGTGTGTGTGTGTGTGTGTGTGTGTGTGTGTGTGTTATTGTTGTTGTTAAAGTTCTAGGTACTCTATTTCTTTTGATGTGATCAGCATCATCTCATTATTCTCTTATTGTCATGACAAGGAATGATAGATATTGTTTTGACAAAACCCAAGTAATCTTAAAATGGTCCATTATAAGGCAGTGTTATCTGTGAAGAGCTCAGCCTCAGACAGTGAGGAGTGAGAATATTTTTTAAATTAATTTATTTTTTTCTAAATATAAAAATAGCACATTCTAATGATTGAAAAATTTGTAAAACAAAGATGAAAATAAATGTCACAGCACATTTTCCACTCAGAGTTAATAACTATTAATATTTTGATTCTTTTTGTTCCAATCTCCCTGTACCCCCAATATATGTATAAAGCTGCAGAGTGCCCAGTAAGATAATATCCATGTAAAATTTGGAAGATACGAGAAATTTCTCAGAAGAGAAATAGAAAGTACATGACATAGGGAACCATGGACAAGTTTTGGAGTATATTTAATGTTGGTGAGCATTAAACAGCATTGGCTCCTATTTACAGAGTCAGCAGCGCCTTTTTTAAACTAGGCATTCCCCTTTTATTTATTTGTTTGCATATCTAGAGTAGATGATTCTCCATGGGTCTCAATGCCTGGGGTTGATTTTTAAAAGAGTTTAAATTTAGGGCAGAATATGCCATGAGTTTAGGAAGAAAAACGATCATCTTAAAATTATTATATAAATAAATGACATGAGCTGATAGCATGGGCCTTCTATACTTCAGAAGGCCCTGGATTTATAAGGAAAGTTCCAAAATGCATACAGAGTAGAAATGACAGGTGTTGAAAAGTGAGATTTGAATTCACATAGCCTATTTCAAATACCAGGATCTCAGCACATGTTTCCTTAATTATAAACTTTCATTTGGTGACAGAAGAAGTTCCAAAACAAGTTCTAACTTTTCAGATTATGGAGATGTTAATAGAAAATTGATCACAGCTCCAAGGATCCGTGTTTGTTCATGTGCACTTCTTGGCAGCATCCCCTAGGGCCGCTGTAATTCCTTATTTGGTCTGCTTTTGGATTTAGATCTCTTCTTTCAGCTTTCTTATCCAACCTTAACATTGATCTTAATAAAATTAGCCCTGGTTCTTCCATGGGTGATTCTCCATTCCGAACTGGAAAAATCATAATCCCAGGGAGGTGCCTGTGGTTCAAAGGAGTAGGGGGCTGGCCCCATATGCTGGAGGTGGCAGGTTCAAACCCAGCCCTGGCCAAAACTTCAAAAAAAAAAAAAAACCACAGAGAAATCATAATCCCAGTCTGGAGTTCTGTAAAATATGTATTTATGGTTTATCTCTAGGTGAAAAATAATATGACTTAAGGATATAATTGTTACAGAATGATGAATTCCTACAGAGAGGTTTTATCACAACACGAAGTCCGTGAACTTCTTTCTGGGAAATATTTTGCTTTCCAAGGAGTAACTTAAGGAGGATGTAGCTGTCTAGTCGTGTGCTACAATGGCACTTTAGCTTAGATTTCCTTCTGAGTGTACCAGTCATAGTTAAGCAAATCTCTCATAGTGGCTGTTCAGTCCCTGTATTGCTTTCGGCTTTGTGATGAAAGAACTATCGTATAATCATAGGATGGATACCTGTCAGTTTGAGGAGAGAAAGCCATACTCATAACCCAAAAGGAGGACAGATTAAGAAATAAAATATTTTATTATGTGTAGAATGTGATCTCACAAAATGAATATACATTGTGGCCCCAACTATTTTAGGGAAGAATTTACAATTGAGGCAAAGACTGACGTGGGCTTGGAAGAAAGGGTAGATTTGGAAAAGGGAGAGAGATGAGCAAGGAAAATTATATTGGACAGATGGGGGAGGTTTAGGGGTCTTATTTTATGGAGGACTTAATTCCCAAAGGAAGTTGGACTTAGTATTGTAATTTGAGGATGTTAAATAGGTTTCGTTTTGCTTGACTGGTAGTGACTGTGAGGTGGTAGCTGTGTGCTGAGAAAGATTGTAGGCCTAGTCAAAGGTGAAAGGACCAAGATGCTGTGGTTAGTGATATCATCACTGCTACATAATCATCTAGGATGCAGTAGACAACACAGCTAAGGATTTTTTATGAACCTTAAAATATGGTAAAGCTTTCAGCAAACATTTTGTTTCTATAGTATTTCAAATGCAGAAAATGAAGATTTGAGCAACCTTTGCAAGAATTATCAAAATGTAACACAGAGACCTCAGGTGAATACATGCCATTGGAACAATGGTACCCCCCAGACGTTCTCCACAGAGGGTGAACTCAAACCTTCAATTTGTAAAAACTGCAGTACCTCCAATGAGGCGTGCCTGCAGAGCATAGGGTTTCACAGCATGGGGATTTGGAGTAAGGTAGAATTTAATTGAGTTTGAATTTTGGCTCTTCCATTTACTAGC
Source organism: Loris lydekkerianus (assembly GCA_963574355.1). Lineage (NCBI taxonomy): Eukaryota > Metazoa > Chordata > Mammalia > Primates > Lorisidae > Loris > Loris lydekkerianus. The sequence continues at coordinate 35,095 of CAUYPK010154913.1, read as the reverse complement.
AGTATTGTCTGGACAAGTAAGTAACTTTCCTGAACCTCACTTTTATCACTTGTAAATGGGAAAAGTATAGATTAAATAAGATGCCATTTGTAAAACGTTCAGTGTGTGTTTGGTCACTAGTAAAGACTTACTAAATTCTTGCTGCTATTACTACTATTGTTACTCCTGCCACTATAATTTTCTTAATTAATATGTGTTTAGCTTGCCAGTAGGCAGCTTCTGCAAAATGAAGACAAGGGGAACTTGCAAAAAGTCATTTTAAAAATTCTGAAGATTTTCAGCTTTACACTAAGTGACAACTGTTGATTGTATTGTCTTGTTGAAATTTAACAGCAACACATTACTGTAGACTTTCCAGAATGTCATAAAATTTGGTACATCTTCACCTTAAATGCTACACTATCTCGTTGTTCCTTGAGTGTTCTAGAAATCAATACTTATCCTGAATCACAGCTGTGCTGATCAAATCCATCTTTCTATTTTTTTGTTTGTTTGTTTGTTTTGTTTTTGGAGATGCAGCTCTCACTATGTTAGCCAGGCTAGATTCCAACTCCAAAAGAATCAAGTGATCCTTTTGCCTCAGCCTCCTGAGTGGTTGGGATTGAATTTTTTCCTGGGAAGAAAAAGAACCTCAAAAGGGTAGCCCTTGGTGCTTCCCATGCCAAGGGTATTGTGTTGGAAAAAGTAGGAGTTGAAGCCAAACAGCCAAATTCTGCCATCAGGAAGTGTGTCAGGGCCCAGCTGATCAAGAAGGGCAAGAAAATCACAGCGTCTGTACCCAACGATGGTTGCTTGAACTTTATTGAGGAAAACGATGAAGTTCTGATTGCTGGATTTGGTCAAAAAGGTCATGCTGTTGGTGACGTTCCTGGAGTCTGCTTTAAGATTGTCAAAGTAGCTAATGTCTCTCTTTTGGCCCTTTACAAAGGAAAGAAGGAATGACCAAGATCATAAATTTTGATGAAAACACAGTTAATAAATTTTCATATGCCAAAAAAAAAAAAAAAAAGAAAAAAAAAGAGGAAAAGAACCTAGCACCATTCCCCTCCCCCTCAACTGGGTGGAGTATTGCAGAACTGTCCCCTGATGAACAGGTAAGACATGATACCCAGCGGATCGACAGTAGAGTTAGGAAACACCACCATAGACGGGACAAGTCAGTGTCAGAGAAAAGTTAATTCACTCACATTACAGGATTTCTTCCAATTAAATGTATGTTAATGAGCAATGTAAACATTTCTCCTGCGATACTGAAACAGCTGTCAGCATCCTTAGGAAAGCAGCCCCACTCACTCGGAGGCAGGCTTCTGCTGCCCTGCTGGTCTTTTTTTTGTTTTTGAATCTAGCCTCATTACATTAATAGCTCAAAACCTTCTCAGGCGTGTTAAAAATAGATTGTGAGAGAATTGAATGCAGTGTTTCCCTCCTCCATCCCACTCTTTTTCTCGGCTGTAACATAATGGCACTCCTCAGAAACAGTCCACGGAAATCAGGGTTTTCTCAGTGGCTTGTGTGGGAAGTGCAGACTATTGTGTAAAAGTGTTGCAACCCACTGCTTGGCAGGAAGTTGATTTTTGGAAAAGTTAACTGAACAAACACCTTCCATTGTCTATAGAAGTTGAAAAGTCCAATGAAATATCCTTATTTCTACCTCTAAATCAACCTGGTGGCTGTGAATATATTCAACCCTTTGTTTTCTGAGTCTCAGGTTAATGAAGGCTCTTCCCCTCAGTTGACTCTTTTTTTTTATTATTATTATTTTTATTAAACCATAGCTGTGTACATTAATGCGATCATGGGGCACTATACACTGGTTTCATAGACTGTTTGACATATTTTCATTATACTGGTTAACATAGCCTTCCTGGCATTTTCTCAGTTATTGTGCTAAGACATTTACATTCTATATTTACTAAGTTTCACATGTACCCTTGTAAGATGCACCGCAGGTGTAATCCCACCAATCCCCCTCTCTCTGTCCACCTCCCCCCTCCCTCCCCTCTCTTTCTCCCTTCCCCTATTCTTAGGTTGTAACTGGGTTATAGCTTTCATGTGAAAGCCATAAATTAGTTTCATAGTAGGGCTGAGTACATTGGATACTTTTTCTTCCATTCTTGAGATACTTTACTAAGAATATGTTCCTACTCCATCTATGTAAACATGAAAGAGGTAAAGTATCCATCTTTCTTTAAGGCTGCATAATATTCCATGGTGTACATATATTACAATTTATTAATCCCAACCTTTTGTAACTCCAGACTACTTTGAGACTTTGGTGGGACAGTAAACTCATGTCTCTTTTTCAGAGAATCCAGGGTTCTTCCTCAACACTCTCCCCTTGATGTTAAACTGTAGGCTAAGTAATCAAGGATCAAACACTAAAGAAAACAAGGTGAGACTCTTTCTTCCTTCCCTCTCCAGTGGATGTTTCTCTTTCTTTCATCAATACTTTACTAAAAATGAAAAAAAAAAAAAAAGCCTAACTTTTCTGTGAACTATTTTAAAAGCTGTTCTCTTTTATAGTCTCCTTTACTAAAGTGATAATAACATGTTGGCTTAGTTATCCCCTACCCCCACTGAAATACAGCTAAAAAAATAAATATTATAAATGAGTATACAAAAGAGTTAGATCAGGAAGGCAAAGAAAGAAAAGGCTACATTAAGCTAGGGATGAGTGTTAATCATATTCCCTAAATATTTGAGAAAATTTGTCTCCCGAGATGTGCTACAGTATCAGCCACAGAATCATCATTGTACCAGTGTCAAGAGAGAATTTGTGAAAGAAGTTTTTTTGTTTGCTTTGATTTTGGTTTAAACATCTTTTGTTTCGATGTGAGATCCTAAGATTTAGCTGTTTGATATTAGAATTTTCCAACTTACAGGGTAGAGAGTTTGCCGTGACTGGGAATATTCAAGAGAAGCATACCCGTTACCTGCCAGGGCCATCAGAGAAGGCTTTTTTACTTTCTGGGGCTAGCTAACCTCTTTGCATTAAAATTCTAATTATATTAGAAATTCTACAAGTTCTGGAAAAGATCTTTGTGGAAAAACACTTAATAAAGGAGAAATTCTATAAGTATAAAAAGTATTTAGTTAGTCTATAGGAAGAACATTTTTTGACAGGTAGTTCCATTCATTTATTTTTCCCCTGTGCCTATGCCAGTGCAACTTGACAAAACTCTGTAAACCAAAAAGCTATGTCTGCTGTTTAGGGCAATGGGCCACTTCAAGGTCCAGTGAGGCGGCAAATCTTACAAACTGCTAGATGATCTACCCTGATGACTACAGTGGGAATACAGTCTAACCTCACGATACATGATTGCCTACGATACCAATGTAGTTATGATTTGATACTTTAAAAATGCAAGAAATAGTAATATTAAACTAGGACTTTGAATTTTCAAGAATTTCTGTTTGTTAAAAGTTAATTCCTTAAGTAATTTAGAAACTGTTGAAGTAATAATTCTCTGAATATTGTCCTTAGATGTAGTAATACCTTCTCTTCCGAATGTAAACAAACATACAGTACACTTTACTGCAAGAGAAGGGTTAAGTATGGACATATTACTCTAAAGATTCTCTGTTTACCAAGAAGAGAAAAAAATATCTCCTTGGTTACAAGAAGAGAGAGACTCGTGAATGTAGGATCATAATGTGTAGATGAGGCAGCTTTTGCTTGTGGTAGAAGAAGGTGAAGAGAGAATTTGCTCGATATCAAGAGTGGGGTAAGTTGAGTCATTCAGGCTGTTGGTGGTGGCTGTGATTCAGGGTGTTTCTTAAAGCCAACATTTTTCATGCTCTTTCAGACTTACTGCAGAAGATCTTTGTTACCAGCACAAAGGGGCTTTTTAGTTTTCCGGGCTATTATGTTTCACTAAGTACTGACCAATAAAATGGTGCCACTTTCCACTTCTGGGTTGTAAAGGCTGGTCTCAATTATCTACAGCGCTGGACTCATTTTCTACAAGCGGTCAAGGAACAGGCAGGCTGAAGGAAGAGGGCAGCCACCTCTCAGCCAGGACAGTTAAATCAACCTTGGCCTGTTGGGTAGCTAGTCTCGGCCAGACCACTCTTATCTCTACGTGGTCAATTAGAGGAAGATCTCATGAGGAAACAAAATAAAGAAAAAAGAATGATGTAATCTCTCCCGTAGCCTCCTCAGCATGGTTTATATAAATATTCATTATTACACATGGGACATATATATTTTATCAGATCTGGGCTTAAATGCAGAGGCACCTTTGTAAGGAAAGAATAATTCAACATGGGTTCCATATTTGTCATAAAGTGGTATGAAATATTCAGAGCTCATGCAAATTTGGGACACAGGCATATGCCAAATTGTTTTCAAATGTTTATTTTCTGCTATCTACCCATAATTGTCTAATTTTGGCAGGAACTATTTTTGTCTTAAAGTGAAAATAACGCCTTCAGTTCAAGTAAAAATTCAGATGTGAAATAATTTTCAGTTAATTTTATAATAACAAATATGTATTAGCACTAGGTAATATGATTTTTGTAATTTTCTTATTTTTTGAAACTAGAATTCTGTAACAATGAAATGTTTATGCTCTCATCTTCATTGTACTGTTTATTTTTTTGAAAACCAAAAAATTACCAACTTACATTTTCAGATATCTTGGGGGAAGGATTTCAAAAAATATTTGAAAGCACTGGTAAATATTTCACATATTTTAAAAATGTCTAGGTGGGTGTGGTGGCACATGCACGTAGCCTCAGCTACTCAGGAGTCTGAAGTAGAAGGATCCCGTAAGCCCAGGAGTTAGAGTCCAGCCTGACAACATAGCAAGACCTTATTGTTATAAAAAACTTAAAAAATACAAACTTCATTGATAAGTGGAGAAATTTAACTGACATTTCAAGGTCAAAAGTAGAACTAGGAAGAAAATTGGGGTATACTTTTCGATCCTCGTTAGCTCTGACCTCTCCCCCGTGCCGAACTGTGTACAAGCTCCATTCGGATGTATAATATCTCAATATTAATATGTTCTAAGTAGAACCCATCCTCTCAGGCCTGTTTCTTCACTCCATCTTGGAAAGTGATATCACCATTCATCCAACTGATTAAGCCAAAAACTTAGATTCATTTTTTATTCTACTTCTTTCCCCCACCCACCCTTAGGCAAGTCCTGCTGTTTCTACTTACAAATTACTTTTCTTTCACTACTAATCCATTGAAATAGTGCCCCTCACTGGATCTCTGCAACAGATTTCACAGTGGTCCCCTGCTGTTACGGTCTCCCTTCCACAATCTATTTTTAACTCAACTGTCAAGGAATATTTAGAGAATAAAAATATCACTTGACACGTGTCACTTAGAAGAAATCACTGCCTCATCTAAAAGCCTCTCTGTCCAGAGAGAAGCGGAATGAATCTCCTTGGCCTGACCTGCTTGTCCTTCTTTGGTCCTGTCTCCTCTCATCACCCCAAGCGCTTCCCGATTACTCATTAGTCTGTCTGTGGAAGAGGGCCACGCACAAGTGTAGGAATACTATGCATTTCTCAAATATATCACCAAAGATTATTTTTCTGAGGCTAAGAAGAAGTTCTCTTTAGGTTTTTGTGGCAGGCGTATTTCAAACCAAATTCTTAGGAGGATGTTCCTGTAAGGTTTTAGAATCAAGAACCAAAGAATGAAAGCTTAGGGCAGTCAAGGCCTGTTGCGCCACCTCTACGCTGATCTTTTCTGGGGGCTTAGATACACTTGGCCTCTGAAGCCAATCCTGAGTTAAGATAGGAGTAATCCACAGGCATGTCTTTTATCAGCAGGTGATTCAACCTGATGTTTCCTTAATACCTGTCCAACTTGTACCCTTGTGCTTGAATCTCATTTCTGAGCTCAAGTTTACATCCTGATGCTTGCTTTTGGGAGCTGAATTTCTGTATATCTTATTCATTCTCAGCAGCTGCTCAGTAGCCTCCTCCTCCCCAGTTCAGGACCTACTTGTAGTCTTGAGCCTTCCGCAGTTGACCTTCCATGTTCAATGTCTTATTTTATGGAACATTACTATAGACCTTTTCCAAACTGAGTTAGCATCTTAGTTGAGACCTGATGGTGCCAGAACCATACATGGGATGATGAATGAACCGCCATAATGTTGGAGCTAAGTCTTTAGAAAACACCCAAAGCTGTTTATGCATAAATCTTGTGAAATCTTTACAAGTAATTAAAAAGGCAATTACAACAAAATCCCCATGGTGTTCTGGATTTGCATAGTCCCATAATATTTCTAGCTTTTTTAAAAAGGGAAAAACCAGGACTTAGAGCAGCTTTAAATGTCCTGAAATGCCAATCCTAATTGCAGACCAAGAGGGCCATGCTCAAGATATTATCTGTAGAACTTACTTTTCAAACACTAAAGCTCACCATTGATCTGTCAGAGAACCTGGATCCTGCCCTGATGGATAGCAAATATGTTTTTTTTTTCCAAAAGGATATTCATATGTTCAGAGGCATCCTACAATTAAAGATATAAATTATGCCTTTCAAAGGATATAAACATTGCAATTATTTTGTTGGGAGCTTTTGTTAAACTTCAATGCACAAACAAACCAAAATAGCAATTATATTAGTGTTTTAAAATAGAAAAAAGAAAATAATATTACATTAAATCAAAATAGTCATTTTGTGTATACAATGAAATGGTATGGTAACTTGGAAAACACAAAAACAACACATTTCACTGTTATTAATATTTTATTGTTAAGGTAGAACTATGAGAAAAAAAATGAATGAAAATAAAACTGAATTTTATGACAGCCTTTCATTCTTTGTAGTAAACTTCCCATTTCACAATTGATGATGTGTCTTTGGCTGGGAACTCCTGGTAAGGATGAGGTTACTGTCATGGGTTGAATCGTGTTTCCGAAGAGATGAAGCTCTAACCCTCAGCACCTGTGAATGTGACCTTATGTGGAGATGATCTTAGGTCTTTGCAGATGATCAAAATAGTCAGGTCATCAGGGTGGGCTCTAATCCAGTGCTTGGATGGATCAATGTCCTTGTAAAAAGGGGAAGTTTGGACATAGATACAGACACACACCCAGCGAGAATGCCATCTGCAGATGGAGGTGGAAATTGGGGTGATGCTGCTACAAGCCCAGGAACAGCAAAGGTGGCCACAAATTAGGAGACACTAGGAGAGACTAGGGGTGGATTCTCCCTCGCAGTCCTCAGGAGGAGCCCACCCTGCCGACCCTTGGGTCTTGGACTTCTGTCCTCCGTAACTACGAGTCAATAAATTTCTTCAGCCACCCCATGTGTGCACTTTGTTATGACAGCTGAGTGGTTACTAGATCTCTGCTGCACTCGCTTTCATTCTCTCTCTTTGTTGTATGTGAATACCATAAATATATAACAGTGTTCATATACAAAATATAAATAAAACAACAGTAGTACTATTTCTCCCCCGAATGTCTACTTGAAAGCCGTGGTATCTTCTGTTTGTCATTCCTAATCCTCTTCTCTGTCTGTGCTTCAGAACGTCTGTGATCAAAATCCCTGGACTCTTTTACCCTCTGGCTTTCCCTTGGGTTTAGCCAATGGAAAGCAGCTTTGAGGGAGGGAGGGAGAGAGAGAGAGAAAAGTGATGTGGATGTGTTCCTGCCCCTTGTTCCTCCTCTTCCTCTGGCTGAAGATCATACTTCCTGTTGGGCCCACAGGTGGCCCTTGCCACACAAGATCGCTCTCTTTGTGACCTCCCCTTGGCCCTGCAGGTCAAGGTGCTGTCCTAACACCTGTGGTTTCCCCACACATTGCACCCTCCTTCAATGATCCTCTCTTCAGTGAGTTTTCTGTTTCCTGTTGGGAACTTGGCATACAAAAGCCCAGCATGTAAAACATAAAACCAGGAGCTGATGGGTTTAAGGTAAGAGGTGTGGTCTGGGGCTCAGTTTCCTGACCTTTCACACCAAATACCTTTGAGGCTGTTCTTGTGATCTAGATCCTTTGAACCTACAATCATAACCTCAAGTGCACAAAGGGCCATATAGGTAAGGTAAATGAGTGGAGTAGGTTAGGGGAAGGGGAAGACTTCAGGAATGTGGAGAATAAGTTGCAGCTGAAAGGCCACAGCTACCCAGATCCCGCTGACTTTTTGACACTTGGGGATGTGAACCCAATATTACTAAAACAGATTTTTTATAAAGGAAAAGACAGAAATCAAGATTTTTATCTGGATGCCTTTGGTTATTCAATATTGTCAACTAGTTAAAAAAAAAATATGAGGCTGGGTGTGGTGGCCCAGACTAGTAACGCTTGCACTCTGGGAGGCTGAGGCAGGTGGATCACCTGAGCTCAGGAGTTCAAGACCAGCCCAAGGACAGTGCTAAAAATAGAAAAACTAGCCATTGTGGCAAGGTGCCTGTAGTCCCACCTACTTGGGAGGTTGAGGCAAGAGGATCGCCTGAACCCAAGAGTTTGAGGTTGCTGTGAGCTAGGACATCATGGCACTCTACCAAGGGCAATAATGTGAACCTCTGTCTCTAAATAAATAAATAGAAATATTGCAAAAAATACTTACCATTACTATTTAAATGTATTGAAGTCAAGAAAAACAAGGACACACCGAGAAGAAGTCACAGATCAGAGGAGGCTAAGTAGACATGATGTCTAAATGCAACGAGGCATTCTAGTGTGAATCATGGTACAGAGGAAGGACGGCAGCGGAAAAACTGGGACAACCTGAATAAAGTTTGTAGTATAGTTAATAGTATCACACTAATGTTATTTCTTATTGTTAAAAGTACCATGGTTATGTAAGATGTTAACATTATAAGATGCTGAGATAAAAGGGAATTTAAGGGCTGGGCACAGTGGCTCATGTCTGTAATCCCAGCACTCTGGGAGGCCAAGGCAGGTGGATTGCCTGAGCTCCAGAGTTTGAGACCAGCCTCAAACTCTGAGCAAGAGCGAGACCCTATCTCTATTAAAAATAAGAAAAACTAGCTGGGCGTTCTGGCTGGCACCTATAGTCCCAGCTGCTCAGGAGGCTGAGGTAAGAGGATTGCTCAAACTCAGGAGTTTGAGGTTGCTGTGAGCTACGACACTACGGCATTCAACCCAGGGTGAGAGTGAGACTCTGTCTCAAAAAATAAATAAATAAATAAATAAAGACATAAATAAATACATAAAATGAAAACACAGCAGGCCGTGCAAAATGGCTCTGCAGTTTGGATTTGGGCTGCAGGCCTCGAATCTGCGGCCTCTGCCTCCGCTCAGTCTTTGCGTACTTCTAGATTTCTGGACCACATGACCTTAGACCCTCGAGAGCAGTGGTTCTCAATCTTCCTAATGCCGTGATGTATTTTCACTATTACAAAGGGGTCGTGACCCACAGGTTGAGAACCGCTGCTAATTGCAGTGTAATAAAATGCCTAGGTTTTTATAAAATTAAAGGTTCTTATAAAAAGAAAATGTCCCTGCCATTTGTATGATTCACTTTTGAAGACTTTTTTTTTTTTTTTTTTACTAGATTATTGTTCTTAAAGATGCATGAAATAAATTCCTCTCAATTTAGCTCCAGACAAATGCAAACAATGTAACTTAATCATATGTATCCTCATATTAATCTGAAATGAAAAGAAAAAGAATTTAGCTCCAGAAAAGAATCTATATTGCTCTTGAAAAGCGCATGCTCCTTATCGTTCTGGTTAAAGGGCTAAGTAACAGAGCGGCTCCTACTTGGGGCAGGCTCACCCCCTCGCTAGGTAACAGAAACTCTGAAATCTCCTTGGCTAAATATACAAAGTTTGTCTCTCACTTATCCAGAGTCTTCTGTGGGTCAGGTAACTCTCTGGAATAGCTACTTCCTGTGTGATCCCAGCTGCCTGGATCTGGTGGCTCCCTGAGTCAGCACGTGTGACTCACGGAGATGGTGCAGGGCTTGTGTGGCCTCTGTCCAGAATTTTCTGCTCAGAATTCACTGGCCAAAGGTAAGTCTCATACCCTACCCAACCCCCAAGAGGTTCAGAGATGTGGTGGTTTTCCATGTGCTCAGGAAGAAGTGGAGATCAAGAATGGCGAGCTGTAACTGCACTCTCTGCAGGCCTTTTCTTTTCTTTCTTTTTTTTTTTTTTAGAGACCGAGTTTCACTTTGTGGCTCCCGGCAGAGTGCCTGGAGTCACAGCTCACAGCAACCTCCTGCTCTTGGGCTTAGGTGATTCTCCTGCCTCAGCCTCCTGAGTAGCTGGGACGACAGGCGCCCACCACAATGCCCGGCTATTTTTTTGTTGCAGTTTGGCTGGGGCTGGGTTCGAACTCGCCACCCTCGGTATATAGGGTCGGTGCCCTACTCACTGAACCACAGGTGCCCTCTGCAGTCCTTTTCAACCCATTATCTGGATGCTCTGAAAGATCTTATAGTTCTCTTTTTGCCTTTGACTACAGGAAGCTGAGAGCAACTAATTGTAGAATGAGTTTTCCCTAAATATCCTGTAGGTATTTTTCCTTCTCTCTTCCCATGGTAGGTCATTTCCTTTCTTATTTTAATGGGCTTTTATTTGTATACTTGTTATTGCTTGTAAGCTGCTTCTGTTTCATTGGGGAAGTAAATGAACTAATTGATGGAAATAAATAGGAAAAAATTTAAATATACAAGGATTTGCTTCACAGCTACAACTGAGGCTTCCCCAGCCCACGTCAGTCTGAAGAGAGGCAGAGGAGCAGGCAACCTGCAGAGTAAGCCGGTGACAACCCAGTCCTGCACTTGTCAGGAGTCTGGGCCTTTTGTACCTTTCCGCACTGTGTTAGTCAGGGTTCTCCAGAAGAAACAGAATCAATGGGGTGTGTATATAGGAAAAGAAAGTTGACTTTACAGAATTGGCTCATGCAGTTATGAAGGCTGCAAAATCCAAAGTCTGTAGATCAAGTTGGAAGGCAGTGAGGAAGAGCCTAGCAAAGAGCTGATCTCTCAGTTCCCAAAGGCTGCCTGCTGGCAGAGCTTCCTCTTGCTCAGGGAGGTCAGATTAGCAGCCAGTACAACACAGCTGGGAGAAAAACAGCCTCTGTGAGATATCCAAGCATGCCCTGTTGGTATTGTTCCATTCAGGTCCTCAACCGATTAGATGGGGCTCACCCACATTATGGAGAAAATGTACTTTACACAAAGTTCACTGACACAAATGTTAATCTCATCCCCAAACCCCCTCAATGAAACATCCAGAATGTTTGATCAAATACCTGGGTACCATGGCCCCATCAGGTTGAAACATAAAATTAACCCTTCCTGCCTCCCTTCCTCCTAGCACAGCCAAGAGTGGCTCTTGCCTCCCGGTGGGTCACAGTGCCTGGGGAGAGGCGTTGCTGCACCCCTGCCTGGTTTGGGCCTCACGTTGGTCCGTCTTTGCACAAGTCTCCTCTTTCATTATAATTCTTTTCCCAGGCACGCAAGGGTAATGGCCCTATTCTGACAATTTTCTCATGACCCTTTCTCTGTGAGAATGACTAAGACAAGCATCTCCAGAGGCTTTTTGTCACCCACTGATACGCATTGCCCAGGACATTTCAGCAGCCTTATTTATTATGGCCAGGAGTTGCTTTCAGTGGCTAGCATTTCTGAGTCCCAAGCCTGTGCTAGGTCAAGGTGACTTCTTTGAGGACATAGTAGTCTGGAGACTCTGTTTTCCTCTCACCCTGAGTCCACTGTCAGTCCTAGTGAATTCCCCCAGTAGACCGTTAAGTAGGCCTCGAGATGGAGGAGAAAGGGTAGGTGAATGTTACTGGCAGAAGAATAATCAAGGTTTTATTACTGTAATAAATGCACCTAGCAGTGATTGGATGTGTGTTATGTGGCGGTATCTTCCTATGTTAGTTCATTCTTCACAACAATCTGTGACATTTACAGTCTAACAAGAAAACAAAGTCTCAGAGAAGCAAACGCACTTATAGCTGAGCGGCGAACACGTGTACTGCGGCACAGCTGGGCAGTGTGCAGTCATCTGTGGCGTGTCTACGAGTGTTCTATTGCTTCACTGTTTTCCAGTTTCTCAGGCAGAGGGGTAGGCACGCGTCTTCCAAAACTCCAACTTAATGACAATTGTTCATGAATGGGTCTATTCCATACATAATAATAATATTCCACGATTGCCCAGTTTTTTGTAAGTTGTCAATGAATCAAATTCCTTAAGATCTCCAGCTTAAGGGGATTAAAAAGAAACTAGTTCTAAGGATGGTATATTATTTATAAATAGCTGATGTAGGAAGTAAATGAATTTATCTTCAGAGATAATCCTTTTAAGCACGAAGGAAAACCTACCTCGAATTTCTTTTTTTTTTTTTCTTTTTCATCTTTTTCTTTTTATTATTAAATACTATTTTTTTTATTGGTGCTGGTGATTCCTTGAGAGTATAAGAAACTATCAGTGCCTTCTCTGGAACTACTGCTCTGACAGAGACAAGGATGTTGAATAAATGAGGTATCCTCTTCCTGAGGCTACAGCTAAGATTTTCATCACGCTAGCATCTGCAAAGTACTCTCAAGCTCAGCAGGAAAATAGTCAAGTTAACTTTTCCCACCCCTCCTGAATCTTATCAGATTTTCATGCTGCAGAGAACAGCAAACATATTAGAGAGACAGGTTTAAATGAAAAGTCCTCATGGGTGAAGGGAATGAGTAATCACCACCAGCATTTTGGTTTGTTTGTTTGTTTGTTTGTTTTTTCCCTACCGAACAGAAATAAATAGTTTAGTAACTTTCAGGTAACTATTGTGTCATAAGGGAAACAGGCTATTTGATTTGTGCTTTAGTCCAAGGATGAATGAATCTCTTGTTATTACCCATTGACTTAACATTATTTAACTTCATCATTTTAAGTTGTTATCCTTCTTTTTCATGAATAGGAACAGAAAGAAATAACACTCTGGTACTCCTTTACATAAAATAATTTTGCAAGATCTTTTGATAATATCTGGAAATTGGTAACTTCAAGATAGTTTTAGTGCCTATTATTTGTAGGCACTAAGAACAGTATAAGAGCAAAATTAACCCCAAACTTGAGAAAAAATTATGGATTCCAAATACAAAGTTTCTTTTCAAAGAATAGGGTCTCTATGTTCTCCAAATGGATAAAATTTTTTGAGACAGAGTTTTGATTTGTGGCCCTTGGTAGAGTGCCCTACTCACAGAAACCTCAGACTCTTGGGCCCAAGAGATTCTCTTGCTTCAGCCTCCTGAGTAGCTTGGACTACAGGTGCCAACCACAACACCCAGCTATTTTTTTTAGAGGTCAGGTCTTGCTCTGATGCAGGATAGTCTCAAACCTGTGAGCTCAGGCAATCTACCCACCTGGGCCTCCCACAGTGCGGGAATTACAGGTGTGCGCCACCGTGCCTGGCCCTCTTTATTTTCTAATTGGACAGCATTTAAAATAAAATTCATATGGATACACAGTTGAATTAGTCAATGAATCCTACAGGATTTATTAAAATCCTACTTTCTTCCCTCAACTTAGGAGAAGCTGGTTATGTTAGTAAATGCTTACAGATGACAAAAGCAGAGTGAATTAAATCCTAATTTGCTTTCATTTTCTCTAATGTAAACAAGGCTTAAAACAGGAGAGCCTTTATTAAGCAATATGAGGGAGAAATGATATTTAAATATAGGTTAAGATGTGACTTTAGATGAGTTCAAATGTTGACAACTTAGCCATGTATGGAGGGATGTTGAAGTAACTTTTTTTTAGGTAAAATCCCTCCTATGATTGTGTCCTGCCCATACACTAAACACCCATCCCCCCTCCCTCCTCTCCTCTCCCCACTCCTTGATTCCCCCACCCTCCACCTTGAATTGATTGAGTTTTTCTCTTATGAGTGTATGTATTAGATCATCTACTGGCTTCATATTAGGATGGAGAACATTGGATTCTTGCTTTTCTATTCTTGTGATACTTCACTAAGAAGAGTATGTTCCAACTCTATCCAAGTTCATACAAAAGATGTAAGGTCTCCATCTTTTGTAATGGCTGAATAGTATTCCATGGTGTGCATATACCACAGCTTGTTCATCCACAAAGTAACTTTTAACGCTCATTTTAGAATTCTTTGACATTCCAAGGCATTAGTGAAACCCTGGGGAATGAGAAAGTGTATAAGGAGGGTAAATGTCTTAATTTTTAAAAAACAAATAGTGTCTTGTAAAATTCTAAAGTGATTTTCCAAAATAAAAAAAGATTCATAGTATTTAGAATGGAGTGGTCCCTAGAAGGTGATACGGGTTTTCTTTCTGTCAGTTCCCAGGATGTCTGTTATAGTAGAAGGGATACAGTGGATAATATTGTTCCTTTCCTCTTTCTGTTCAAAACCTCAGCTGCTAACATCCCTTTGGCTTTACCCGAGGACATCTCACGGAACCTCTTTTTTCTGCTCAATAAATTTGGGAACGCTTGCTGTGCTGATGATATAACGAGGTTTCAGGAGCCATTTGGAAAACATTAGACTATCTTTGTGAATAATTTGGAGATAGGATGAGTGACAGTATGGGGCAGTCGCCTTACGGTGGTTTGAGTGGTGACATTTCTTCCCTCCCCTCCCTCCCCTCCCCACCTCCAAAGATCACTATAGGGAAATGTCGATCACAGCACAATTGAACGAATTACAACTGCTGAAAATTCAGATGTTAGAGAGGGACTGGGGAGATGGTTTTTGCAAGAGTCCTTCTGGCACCTCCTCAAATAATATCAAGTTGGCAACTTCTTAGTTATAGTTCCTGAGGATAATATCCCTAGAGTAAATATTTTTAAAGCCCAGAATGAGCTTTGCAAAGAATGAGAAAAGCAAAACAAAGGACTGTTTCATATTTAAGATTTAAATCTCTGTTCTTGGACTTGTGCCAAGTTCTATCAAGATGGTGATACCCATCCAACAAATCCCACCAAGCAATTTTGTGGTGAAGGTACAGAAATGCCCATTCTCCCAAGGGGTTATTGCAAAACTAATTTATTCTTGTATTTCTCTTTGAAAACTCTTAAAACTTTTAAATGCTTTATAGCGTCACCTCAGAAAACTCATTTTCACTATGAACAAAAAGATGATTTTATTTTAATGTAATATTTTTATCAATGTCAAATCAATCCCTGTACACTTTGAATTGGCCAGGACAATTGAGTGAAAAGAATTGGTATGAGATCAAAATTTCTCATCTCCTTTTCTTCTGTGATTTTCTTCAACTTTTTTTTTTTTTTTTGATAAAAATTTTCCTTAAGGAAAATTTGTATCTGTATTTTATAGTGTGTTTGTGTCTAACAATTCAACACTGTTACATGAAATACTTTTTCACTGTGATGTTTTGTTAGATTTATGAATCTTGCGTTTATGCTCTGACGATTTGAAAGGCGGAAAAGGGGGCTTGGTTCGCCGGTTAGGGTGTTACTTTGTTCAGTTGTGCAGATGTAGTAAATCCTGCCATGTTGTGGTTTAGCTTTATTTGGCTTTGTGCTCACCCAAACTCTTGAGAGTAAACGAAGTCATTTTCTCTCTGTAGTACTGGGTTAGCTCTGTGCCTTGAATGGAAATTAAATGCAAATGCTTTCACTGTTTGATTCCCTTGTTAATTTATCACGTGCTTAAACACAGCAACATATTGGAAAACCTTGTTATTTTGTAATCTTCAAATTCTTTGCACAATGATATTAAGAACAGAATAATGAGTAAAGATAAGCCAACGAGAAGCATATGTCTGCAGTGCAACTGGCAGCAGTCCCACAGCCGTTAGTATCTGATGGAATTGCTGGAGTCAGCTTGCACTCCAACTTCATGACAGAGCAAAAAGGAAGAAAAAAAAAGGTGAGCAAAGCTCCACATTCGGGCTTTAATTATGCTCTCAGATAATTTATTCTCTCTTTAAAAGCACAAGTTTCAGCTCATACTATGTACATTTTTAGTTAAAAGTTAATAACAAATAATAAAAAGAAATAATAGAGTTCCAACTTCCAGGATAGGAGGAAATGAAAGAAATGTTATGTAGGGCGTAGCATAAGCTCTTGCACTAGAGGGGACCCCGTAAACGCTGGTGGGCTTGACTGATGGTGCCTGAGGGATGTGAAGTTGTTCCGTTGCTGTCTTGATGTACCGGGGGGAGAAATACTAATCACTCCCAGATGCTGGGCATCTTCCACGGAGCCGCGCTCATGGGTGGGAACCCACACTCAGGGATGGTTAGACACACGTGAAGAGCGAGACAGAAAATGCTGTTAGAGGTTCTTCTTGGTCTCTCTTTTTAGCACATCTTTTATCCAAATTTAGAGCTCTGACTACAGATTTCATTTAAAAATTTGCCTTACAATAAACAAACATCACTTTTTGTGCATTCAGACATTTTACAAGTTATTTCACCCTAACATGACTGTCCTCAACATATGAGGTCTGATAGTTAAGTTCATAAACTCATCCTAGAAAAGTGCTACACATCTCATTGCTGAATATCACTCTGGTAACCTTTGAAGTCCTTCTCTTGCCCATCTGGTGACCATATTGATTGATATTCAGCAATGAGATATGTAGCATTTTTTTCTAGGATGAGTTCATGAACTTAATTTTCAGGCCTCATACAAGGACAGCACTGATGTCCATTCCAGAAAAGAGTTCCAAAATTCCTTTGATTTTGGTGGACTAGGTGCTGGCATCTGTGAATATCTTCCCAAGGGGAGTACATTGAAGGTGACCTCAGTGCTACTGAGCAGCGAGGTAGGTAGCACTTTATTAGATGTGTAAAGTGTGACCATTGTTCTGAATGTGACCATTGTTCTTAACTGTGTGACCATTGTTCTGAACGGTTCCCATATCTCAACAATTTATGTTTCAAAAATACCTAGTATTGTTTTCAGCAGAATATTTTGACCTCTGCAGAATATTGATGAGCTTGATTACATACTAAGTCTGAGAGACATTTTTTTCTTTTATTAAATCATAAACACATAGATCATGTATACATTCATGCATTTATGGGGTACAATGTGCTGATTTCAGATAGAATTAGGAACGCTCACATCACACTGGTGATACTTCATCTTGTTTACTTAGTTATTGTGTTAAGACATTTATATTCTATACTAATAGATCCAACATGTACCTTTGCAATATGCACCATTGGTGTGATCCCACCATTCACCCTCCCTCGATCTGACCTCTCCCCTCCCATCCCATCCTCACTCCTCCCTCCTTCATCTTGGGCCATAGTTGTGATCTGTTCTTCATATGAAAGTGTGAGTGATTGTAAATTGGTTTCATAATAGTACTGAGTATGTAGGATATTTTTTCTTCCATTCTTGAGATACTTTACTAAGAAGGATATGTTCCAGCTCCATCCATGTAAATGTAATGATATTTACTGACCCTATCATCCTTTTTTTAAAAGTGTTTACCTTCCATGATGCCTTCCTCTAATTCTTAAAATTTAGTTTAAAATATGGATCAGCAAGCAAAGCACAAATAATCACAAGGCAGGTTTCTTAAAGTGTGTTTTCCACCAAAATTCCTTTTAAAAAATATCATATTTGCTTATATATCCCTCGTACCATGTTATCTTCCTGTTAACCCATTGTCTCCCAATCTCATTTATTTATTTCCTTCCTTCCTTCTTTCCTTCGTTCGTTCGTTCCTTCCTTCCTTCCTTCCTTCCTTTCTTCCTTCCGAGTAAAGATGCCAAAGAGCAGGATATATGATAATGGAGCCTGGGGAAGGGGTGGTTAGCATGTAGTTATAAATTTGAAAGTCAGCTGTGAATTAACATGTTTATAGTCATGGGGTTCAATAAAATCACTTAAAGAGTGAGGGTAAGTAAAGAAAAGAAAGGCAAAACTGAGGGCCCTCTAACCTTTAAAGGTCAGGAAGAGAAAGGAGAAAAACAATATTTATGTATGTTAATAAAACTTCATTTTAAAGAGTCACCCATCTCTGTTGACCTGTTATTTATTTTGGAGTTGGCATAGGACAGGGTTCTTATCTCTCTTTAGAACTTTAAAAAAGTTGCTGTTTTAAGTCTGGAACGAGTGTCTGATTGAAGTTGGCCCAGTATTGTGAACGTGATTGTGTTAGTGTTAGTTGTGAAGCCAGCTCTTAATTAATGGACCTTCCCAAGGCTGAGTCAAGTAAGGTATATTACCAAATGCCAGAACTACAAAGATGTCCGTACATGTTAGGAGGAAAACGCAAAATGCAGTTTGGGAATGAGACACAAGCCTGTTGGAGATCTCACCAAACTGGAAAGGTTAAGATGGGCAGGAGTTAAGACAAAGGCAAAACCAGAGGGTCAAAATCAGGCTCTGTGAGATTAGGCTGGTAGGCTGAAGCTTGCCCAAGAACCAATCTCCTCTCCTAAATTCTTTCTAGCATATTCTTAAACTATGCTTGAAACAGTCCAACCACATTAAACAAAACCTACTATCCCCAACCCCCTCTTTTTGGTATTTCTAATTATGAAATGGACAATTTCTTCCAAATGATCTTGCTTTTAATTCTGGTGGTTCTTTCTACCTCTTTCTAAGAATAAGACTCAGATTCAGATTTAATCAGCATGACTGAGTGTCAGCTGTTCATCAGGCCCCCAGGCTGGTCAACTGCACCTAACATCAGCTCCTTTAGGGATTAAATTATCATCTCATGAAAGGCAGAAGCTCGTCTGAATAGCTTATACCACCACATTTTAGAAGTCATGTGTAAATTTCCTAAATCCTCTTTTGTGTAATATTTGCTCAACAGTTTCTCTCATCTGAAATATTTGAAAAGTTAGTCCTGTATGATTTAAATGTGGTGTCGGGGCATGTTCACAGCTAATTTCCTTTTCCATGCAGAGGACACACGTGACAGAACATAACAAGTCACTTTGCTAAGGTAAGAATAAACAGCAAACTGTAAAGCAGCAAAGAGGAAACCAAGCCATAAAATGAAAGTGCTCTAGCAATGCAGCCAAGCGCTGTTTTTGTGGAGAAGCCTCGGTCTGACATTAAATGAGGCCCAGTGGGTCTTTGGCTATGTTATGCAGGGATTGTTCCTGGGAATATGTTTTCCTTCTAGGGTTATCTGGGTCTGTAAGACTCTCATATGAAGTAATGGGATTAGAAAATTATTTTCTAAATTTTAACAACCTAAAGATGATCTTACACTTACTTAGTCATCTGGGAAAGAGCTACACCAGCTCAATAAAACGCTCTATCTTTGCCCTTAGCTCCATTTACGAAGTGTTTCATAACTTCATTTCTGACTGACCCACAAACTTCAATGTGTTTCACTAGTCTTGGTTGTTGTCCCCTTTCCAACGGGATTCTGGTTATTTTATCCTGAACATTTTTTATCTTTGGTTTATCTTCAAACCAAAAGAGGCGAGTAAATTAATGATCACCCCCTAGAATGATAACAGACTCCCTGTCATTCCCCACTGGGAGTGGAGAGAGAAGGGTAGGCCAGGAGGACAGCCTGGCTTCTCTATTCACCGATGCCAAGAGACAGGGTCTCTTCCGTGTCCCTTTCAAGGGTTTTCCAGGACCCTTCCTGTCAGTAATGTGGCTGTGTACATCGGATGAGCCGCTGTCACAGGCAACCACATGACTTATGACTTGTAGCAGAACAACAAAGGTCCACAGAACTCAGAAACTCCAACTATGTGAGCTTAAAGTTAACTCCTAACTATAAGTCAAAATCTTTTCCTGTAGCACAACATTGTGTAGTAGAAACTTCTCTCAGAAGACCTTCCAAGATTAGTAGTTTAAAATTTTGGATACTTATGAAAATCAGCTGGGGAAGTTTATAAAATCAGCACTTTTTATTTTTAAGCTCCCTAGGTGATTCCAGCACGCAGCCAAAGGTATTCACAACTGCTGTGGGTCTTCTCCCAAGTTCCTGCTATCAAGGCTAAGGGTAACTCTGCCTCTAATTAGCATCTAAATCATTTTGTTTTTCGAGACAGAGTTTCACTTTGTCACCCTCAGTAGAGTGCTATGGCGTCATAGCTCACAGCAACCTCAAACTCCCAGGCTCAAGAGATCCTCCTGCCTCAGCCTCCCAAGTAATTAGGACTACAGGCACCTGCCACAATGTCTGGCTAGTTTTTCTATTTTTAGTAGAGATGGGGTCTCGCTCTAGCTCAGGCTGGTCTCAAACTCCTGAGCTCAAGTGATCCATCTGCTTCGGCCTCCCAGAGTTCTGGGATTACAGGTGTGAGCCTCCGCCTTCTAGAGTGCTAGGGTTGCAGGTAGGAGTTACTGTGCCTGGCCTAGTGTAATATCATCATGATCGGGTGGAGGCGCCAGGAGGGAAATAAATACAACTGAGTTTGACCAAGAGTTTAGCCTCTTCTTGGTAAAACTGTGTTCTTGGCTTTTGTGACTCTTGAGGTCAAAAATATGCAAACGACTCCACATTTCTGTCATGTGCTCTTCTTCTTTTCTTCTCTCTCTGCAAGGTCTGGCTCTTTCTCTCTCTCTCTCAGTTCTGGCTGAACTAGAAAATTTCTTCAGAATTTGATACTTCATACTTTGATGTCTTTCCTACCTCTTAAATCCTTGATTTCCCCTTTTGACCAGTATTTACCTCTCATTACTATTAACAGGTCACATATTACAAAACAAAGTCTGATGGTGAAAGAGAATGAAAGAGATTGGGTAGCAAGAGGGTTGATGATTTAGGAAATGTCTGTGCTTGGGTCGGTAAAGGAGATTGTAATTATCAGGTGGTGAGAGTGGATCATAGCTGGGATTTACTGCTCAGGGTAGTGACAATTGCTCCCCCTGAAATTTCTACTCAAAGTTCGTATCAATGCTTAATAGGCTCATTATCGGAATTGGCCCCCAAACCCACAGACAAGGCCCCCATCCCTGGGAATGGCTTGCTCTGACTTCGGTGATTTCAAATTAAGACAAATATTGCTGGCTTCACAAGGCTCCAGTTAAAGCTGGGACCTCCACTAATATTCATACTGAAGTCGCTTCCATCAGCATTTTCTTCAAAATGTAGGAGTTATCACAACCCTTATAGGCCAGGTATATTCATTTCCATGGTTATCTCTTGCCGGACATCATGATCTGTGACTCCCAGTACAAAGGAGGACCCCCAAATTCCCTGAATTCCCTATCCAAACTTCATTCCACAATAAAGCCAGCTCCCCTACACTCTCACTCTTTGCAGAATACTCTTGCTATTTCTTTACCAGAACTCTATGTCATTCCCACTGGATCTCTGCAAATGCAAGGACAATGGAGTTGAAAGATATTGTCAGTCTTCTGCCTTCTCTATAAAATGGCACCTGTAATTTCAATATTCTTCTATGAAAAAAGATTCGCCCACTCTGAAGATTCTGCCATCTGGGATGACATATCTCATCATCAACTTTCCTATAGTTAGTTTCTCACATTAAAATGTGGACAATTATTTCTCCATCATCCTTTCCAAAAGAGATCCTACATTTATCTTGGCTATATTAGCTAAAGCATCTTGTTTCAGAGTACAGAAAGGTAAACATTTCTATGTTATTCTTAATGTGTGCAAATGATAGGATGATTTTTATTTTTTATAATTGATCTCATCTCGCATGATATCCTCTGTTTCCCAGATAACGGGAAAGATAACAGCAAAACAAAAATAAAAACAAAAAATGACCCAAACTTTGAATTTATCCTTTTGAAGTATTCAGTCTTTTTAAACTTTAAAAAGCATCTTCAGGGTTGTTTCAAATTCATGATTCGGGTAAATGATCCTTCAAGTCAAAGTTATACTCCTTATCAGGGCAATTCCTTTTCTTTCTTAGGAGGAGTTCTCTCTTATTATCTTTCTCAAAAGAATACTGGCATATAGGAAGGTAGTAACAGACCCTCTGGCACCAAGGCTGGGGATCCTGGCCCAAACTTTCCCTGGACCATTGCTGGTTTTGAATGCAATGTGGCTGAGATGATCTTATCCCTGGGCATTGGTGTTAACAGGGGTATAGCTAATCCTGCCCAACTCTTTGGGGAGTATGTCCTAGTTTTCACATAAATCAGTGGCACCTACCACATATCCCTTGCATTTGGTGCCCTTTGACCCCTACCCCAGGCCCACTTCCGGTTCACTCATTCTCTAAGCACCTGTGTGTACCCTGGGGGATCAGAATCTGGGAACCCTCTGTAACCCAGTTACTCTCTGCCGTGCTAGCGTACAAGGTGCTCTGTCTAGGCTTTTCTCTGGCTAAAGTCACCCTCTTCAGCCACTTTTCAAATTCTTGTCCATAAGATCTCCACTGAGACCTCCAAGTACAAAGTAAAACACAGGTCACTTTGCCATTAACTCTCCCTTCAAATTACGATTTCTACAGGAGATTGGACTCCTGCATCTTCCTCTTCTCTCATGTGTATTTCTCTGAAGACTGGCTTCTGCTCCTATTCGTGGTAACGAGACTGCTCCTCATAAGGCCATACAAAATCTTCTAATGACCAAACTCTGCAGTATTTTTAGTGTTTCCTTACTGAAACTCTCTACTTCACTTGACACTCTGGTCCCTTTATTTTTTAAACACTGTGCTTCCCTGGTTCAACTCAGAACTTTTTGCCTACTTCCTATATTGTTTCCCCTTCAGTGCTGGTGTTTATGGGAATTCTATCCTTGAATTGTTTATATTCCTACTAGAGCCAAGACCAGGAAGAGTGGACCTTATCCTTGAGTGATTGCTTTTATTGTTATGTTAAACTACTTTCTTTATACTTCTGCTGGAAATAAAGAAATCTGTATCTCCAGCTTAAAACATTTCTCCCAGCTTTAGACTCAAGTATCGAACTACTGGATAATTCCAAGCCTCTCAAACTTAACATGTATAAATTGAACTCATTATCCTTCCCTGCTTTTCAGGATGTACTAAATTTTCAATCTCCAGCCAGCCAGCAGAATAGGGAAGGTTGGAGTCATCTTTGGTTTGCTTAATTATTTATGGATCACCAAAGCCTAATAAGTTTTATCCTGTTTTATAGGGTTTCCTAAAAGTCACTCCCAAAGTTGCCATACATAGGGAAAATGGGAAATTGCAGCTCAACATGCCTTTACTTACAAAATATTCATTACAAAATTTTAAAAATATTTACAAAACATTCTCTACATGTTGGCTGCCTCTTTGTAAATGAATGTGTAGCATCCCAAGAAGAGGACTTTGAAGGTGGCTGTAATAAGGTATGTTTTTGCACTTACTGGTCACATCTTATAAAGTGAAAGCAGTGCAATCACTATCAAAATGCCAACATTATTTTTAATAGAATTAGAAAAACAATTCTAAATTCATGTGGAACCAAAAAAGCCAGGATAGCTAAAGCAATCCTTAGCAAAAAGAAGAGTCTGGAGGCGTCATACTACCTGACTTCAAAATGTTTTACAAAGCTAAAATAACCAAAGCAGCCTGGTATTTGTATAAATATAGACACATAGACCAATGGAACAGGATAAACAACCCAGAAATAAAGGCACATATTTATAGGCAACTGATCTTTGACAAAGCTGACTAAAACGTACATTAGGGAAAGGACACCCCCTTCAAAAAAAGGAAAAATTGGATAGCCACATGCAGAAGAATGAAACTAGACCCTTATCTCTTAACACATACAGAAATCAACTCAGCACGGATTAAAGACTTGAATATAAGACTTCTAACTGTAAAAATATTAGAATAAAACCTAGGGAAAATTCTCCTGGACCTTGTTCTAAGCAAAACATTTTTAACCAAGGCCTGAAAAGCCCAGGCAACAATAAAAAAAATGATGGTCAAAACAGAACTTAAACTCCAAAGCTTCTGCATAGCAGAAGAAATAATCAACACAATGAAGATGCAACCTGCTGAATGTGGAAAAATGTTTGCAAACTATTCCTCTGACATCCAGAATATACGTGTACAAGGAACTGAAACAACTCAATAAGAAAGAAAAAAATGAATAATCCTGTTAAAAAGCGATCAAAGAGCATGAATAGATTTTTCACAAGAAGACATACAAATGGCCCAAAGGTATAGGAAAAAATGCTGAATATCACCAATCATCAGAGAAATGCAAATCAAAACCACCATGAGATATCATCTTATGCCAGTCAGAATGACTATTATTAAAAAGACAAAAGCTAACACAAGTGACAAGGATGTAGAGAAAAGGAAATTCTTATTCATTGTTGGTGGGAATACCAACCAATTCCATAGGATAGACACTACAGAAACATCATTGAACTTCCTCAAAAAACTACCAACAGAATTACCTTTTTATCCAGCAATTCTACTACTGGGTACCTACCCAAAGGAAAATCAATCAATATACCAAATAAATAATTGCATGTTTCTTGCAGCACTATTCACAATATTCAACACATGAAATCAACCTAAATGTCGATCAGAGGAGACTGGATAAAGAAAATGTGGCATAGACATACAATAGAATATTACTTAGCTCTCCTATTTAATTTAAAAAAACCTGATCACAAAAAGATAGATAACAGAGACTTAGAATGTAGAGTTCAAAGTGGGAAGGGAAAAGAGGATGAGAAGTGGGTCAAAGGGCACAACCACAGGAAGCCAGAAGGTATAAATTTAGCATTTGATACCAGAGTAGGGTCATTTTACTTAGCAAATATAATGTGTTGTACTCAGGTGATGGATACCCTAAACGTGCTGAATTGGTCTCTCCATATTATATACTGTAATAAAATTTCACATGTACCCCACAAATTGGTACAAATAAAAAAATTCAAATTGTTAATTATTGCTATAGTTGAACCACAAATAGGGCACCAAACTTTTGG
This sequence comes from Loris lydekkerianus, assembly GCA_963574355.1. Lineage (NCBI taxonomy): Eukaryota > Metazoa > Chordata > Mammalia > Primates > Lorisidae > Loris > Loris lydekkerianus. Next base: position 10,350 of record CAUYPK010154913.1, on the reverse strand, counting down.
GCAGCTAAAGTGAAAATAAGAGTTGGTCAGTTTCTCTTGGTAGAGAAAACAAAAGAATCTTCACAATTTAAATTGTAGACTCTGATTAGTTGAAGCTTTGTGTTGATAGAGCTTTGATTGTCTTTCCTATAGCTTATAGATTATCTTAAATTGGCCCCCTAATCAACTCCCTGTGGAAAATGTCCTTTGAGTTTTTAATTCTATCAAACCTCTCTTTCTGAAAGAAAGATTCTTTTCAATTCTTCCCATCTTAACTGTCTCAAATTTAGGACCTATGTTGTCCATGGCAGTCCCCAGTTCTCCTATTTGTGTTTTGCAATCTTGTTTTTCTTTCTTAAATTTCAGGTTTCTTTGCAACTTAGCCTTTTTTAAATCATCAAACCAGATCTCAAGCAGATTTAAATGCGAGGGATTTTAGCTTGGGTCTGGGCTGTGTTCTTATTTTTTGAACTCAGACATGCCTAGACAAGTTCATGAGCCCAATGGGGCTGCCTCACCAGGGCCAAATATCATAAAATGATGAGGGAGTCTTTAAGAGGCATTGTGCCTGCATTAAGACCACTGAAGGGGTGTGAGAGTGCCACTTACAGTTAGGATTCATTAATAAAGCAATGCCTTTACAGTGGATGCTCTTTAGCCTTGAGCTAAACATTTAGACAAGAGAAAAATGCAGCAGAGTTTCCTGCATTAAAACAGGGAGACCACGCACATAGCCTTCAAGGTAGACGTGCCATCCCTCCTACTGGGAGCAGAATTGACGGTGGTGTGCCTTGACAGAGCCTTCTAAGTCTGGTGCGGTGGTGGAGAGTTCAAGCTGGATTGCAGTCCTGGTTCTGCTCCTTATGTATGTCCTTGAGCAACTTCCTTCACCTCTCTGAGCCTCACTTCTTCTGATGATTAAAAATAAGTCGTGAAAAGTGCGTGGCATATAGTAAGTGCTGAATAAATGGGAGTTATTACCATTGTTATTATCAGACATTACCATAGAAAAGCAGAGGAAGGGAGGAGGAAAATGATATATGCCATGTGAGAGATGAAAGGATGGGCTTTGGAGAGCTCGGGTGAGATGCCCTTTAGGAGCTTTGTAAACTAATTGAGGAACAGAGATGAGGAGTGTTGGAATTCTTGCACTACATGAAATACAGAGAGCTGAAGAGACCTATCTGGTCTCGTTTCCTGCCTACAGAAATTATGACTGATGTAGGCATAATGAATTAGGATGGAAAACCTTTTTAATGGGCTCTTTTCTGCCTCTTGATTTATTAGGTTAGAGTCTTATAATCTGGAATATTTCATGTTAGGCTTAGAACTGTTTCTGAGCTTGGACTTTATCCTATAAATACTATACAGCCATGTTTGACCTTTCTGTAATATTTTAGAGTTGACCACCCCATCTTCAAATTGTCTCTTCCCTAAACTTCTATAAAACTGATTTACCATTCATACCTTTTCTTCTTGATTTCTGCTTGGAAACTAAGCCTCCTATCTCCCACCCCCAGTTTTCTCCATCTTTAAACCTCTTAATTTTCCATATTTCCCAAAATTGTATTAGTTCTTTAGTCTTCTCGCATTTTTAATGATCTCTGGTATATCTCAAACCATGACTTTGCGGATCATTTATCAAGCTGGCAGATGACTTCTAGGTCTATCTTTAGAGTCCACACCCTTCCTTTATATACCCAACCAATCAGCAAAGAAGGCTGAAAAACAGACTTGTTGTGACTGAGCTGCATCTATTGAAACCAACGAAAGGATTTCCATTCACACAGGTGCCCATTTGCCTCAGGCATGTTCCAGCCCTGAGTCTAGAGGGAAGACGACAGAAATGGAATCAAAGATCTGAGTCAAATGATTTCTACAACTTGTTATTTGCATAATCTTGGGAAAGTTAACTCCAAAGAAACTTCATTTTCTCATCTTTAAGACAGAGATAAGTGTATCCACTTTTAAAAACCTCTTGTCTCACAACTACAAAAGGGACTTTACCTAACAAATGAGAACATGGCAACCTCATAGTTTGTGCCCTCATATTAAAATGAAATAAAAAAAAAAATTAAAAACAAAACAACCCCTCCCCCCCAAATTTCACATCTCTTAGTCCAATGTATGATTCTGGGATGTACATATGCTGTTTGTTAAATTTTATAAATTTTGCTCTTGGAGTATTTTATTTTAAAGGGGAGAGGGCTTCATATATATAATTAGGATGATTTTGTGTTATATCTTTCCTTGTACTATTTCATTTTAAATTACTTCTTCTTTACCAGTTTAATCCAGCTTGCTAGAACATGCATTGTGCTGTTACCTTGGTAACCCAGACTTCACACCATTGGTTAGACTGTTCCAAGGTTGTCCATTATATTCCATTATCCTCAAGAATGCAGGTGGCCAACATATTAGAATTAGTCTTTAACCCTTAACAGGTGTCCGACATATTAGAATTCGTCTTTAACCCTTAGCAACCTGTTACTCACATTTAAAATTTGGTGTAGTTGTTTCATTCCTGAATTTGTATGGACTTTTTTTTCCCCCCAATGTGGAAGCAAACTTATTTTCCCCACTGTTTTGCTCTGAATGCTAGTGTTTGTGGTGTGCAGCTTTTATAATAAAGACATATATTTTCTGTTGATAAAAAAATAACCCAAAGATGCTTCCTTTGTTACAGCATGCTTGCTTTAGCACTGAAAGAGGGTGGCGGAGATTGTCCCCCTGGAGTTGCTACTATGCTCAAACAATGAGCAAGTTGAAAAGAGAGTTTTTACCTGCAATTTCCAATTGATATAAACCAAGTTTTGCCTTTTCTTCCTAATCTTCTTTTTCAGGCAATTTGCATTACCCCAGTAAAAAGATTATGGAAGGCTGTCAGACCCTCAATAGTAGTTTTTCTGATGTTATTAAAAAATATTTGTTCTCTTTGATTCTAGGTTCTAAAAAATAGGATGATTTATTGGTATACATAATCTCTATCTTACTGTGAGGAAATCACTTTCCTGGCTCTTAATTATCAGTATATAAAAAGACATATAGACATAAACAATATAAAACACCAATTGAAATGATGTATCCCAAAGCCATGGGATATGCCGGTGAATATGTTAAAATTATTACATGTCTGCTTCCTGTTTCCTTACAAATGTAGACCACTCGGTGCTTTATTCTGGTGAGTGTATAAATTAAACTACACATGTAACAGTTTCCAAATATATCTTTTTGGGGTTTTAATCATTCAGTTACCTTAAATAGATCTAAATTTGAAGTATAAAATTTCTAGTTGGATAGATTAAGTAAATGTGATATTTATAACAGGCTAAGCCTGATTTTTTCTTTTGAACAATTAAGTAGTACATAAAGGAAATGTAATGGAAGGCATATACATGGCTGTGTATACAATTGCTTTTTTTTTTAAAACAGATTTCTTGCCCCGGGTGGAGTGCTATGGTGTTGTCACAGCTCACAGCAACTTCAAACTCTTGGGTTCAAGTGACCCTTTTGTCTTTGCCTTCTAAGCAGCTGGGACTACAGGTTCCTCTGTTTCTTCTGTTTTGTTTTTGTTTTTGTTTTTTTTTAGAACTAGCTCTTGCTCAGGCTGGTCTCGAACTTGGGAGCTCAAGCAATTCACCTACCTCGGCCTCCCAGAGTGCTAGGATTATAGGCAAGAGCCATCACACCAGGCCTTCTAAGATTGCTTTTGAAGTCCTCTGTGTTAGCCTGTCCTATAATATAGATAAGAGAGTTAATGTGGAGTCAGAGAAAGAATGCTGTTCCATGAGTCAGCGTATGGCTACATCGCTCCTGCTGGGCCATGCACCAGTATCTAACTCTGGGTCATTCAATCACCTTCAGAGGCTTCGGTTTTCTTATAAAAATTTACTGAAGGGGTGATTGCAAATGAAGGAGATGATAAAAACAATATAAAAAATACTTTAACCTCGAAAAAGAATAGGGAAAGAAGTAAGAATGTTGGACATGAGCCAGATGATAAAATGGAGAGTCTAACTCCAGTGGAGAAATGTTATATTGCCCTTATATATCCTTCCTTACTGTTCAAAGAGGAACTGGATGTGTGTTGGAGCTAGCATACATGCCCTTCACTTTCAGAATCTCAACTCTTATTAAGTTTAAAAGGCTTCTCACATGCTTGTGAAACACAAAGCTCTTGGCTGTGTTCTTTTTCCTTCATTACTTCCAACGATTGGAGGAGAAAATGCCCTCTCTGCTAGCTTTGCTTGTCTCAGCGTTGGTTGGACAGAATTCCCCATGTTCTACATTTACACTTTCCTACTTTTCCACCTAGACCTATGTGTGGAAGGCAGAATGAGAGTGCGAAAGTGCTGGACTGGCTGAGATCCACGGAGTGATTCTAGACACAGCTCTGTCAGTGACGAGCTCAGCAGCCTTCACACATCATTTATTTGTGCATCATATTTGTAGAGTTGTCGACCGTCCAGGTTTGAAAAGATAAGCAACAACCATGTATGATCATTGAGTTTACCTGTTCTTTGGAAAAATAAAAACTTGCCTAAATCTTTTACACATCGTCCCCAGTGAAAGAAAGTATGACGTGACTGACTTGTGAGTTAGAAGTGAATTTAGAGCCCTACTCAGCTACTTAAATAATCTGTATGACCTTGGGGAAATGGTTTATGTCCTCCATGCTCCAGGTTCTTCTCTCCAAAGTGGAAATAATAATGTACCACGTCAGGCTGTGGTGAGGACTGCGTGAGAATCACATAATATGGAGGTTGACATGGTGAAAAACTCAACAAATGGTTGACAGTGATGATGGTGATCATGGGGGTGTGTGTGTGTAAGGACTCAGTCTTAGCATTGTTAGCGGTGGAAAACCATTACCATCTAAGATAGCCCACACTAACTTGGTAAAATCATGATGGTTAGCAGTATTTCCTTCTAGTGAACCAAAATTACATTTCTTTATCCCCGGGCAGCCTTTCATCCAACCTCTGCCCTCTTGGATAATAACTGTCCTTTATGTATTTAAAGATCAACATTATCATACTCACCTCGTAACTCCTTTGTTTTTTTCCTTTGACATTTTCTTTCCAAGTTCTTTCAATCAACTGTTATATGCTAACTTTTAATTAATTCTTGAGTCCTTATAGTCAATCCAATACCAATTCTTTCAACCAACATGGATAAAGATGTAATAATCTTCACCTCTAAGGCATTTAGTAATTCTTAAGGCTAATATTTCTTTTTTGACATCTGGCGAGGACCAGAGTTTACTCAGGGCATGGGTCTATATTTATTTGTACCACAAATTCTGCCTGTTTTGATTCTGTACCCAAGAGAAACATCTTTTTTTATTTAAGGTTACAATGTTCTTTTAGGGTTTATGGAGAATATAAGGTGGTATTTTCCATCCTATGATGATTTTAATAGAAAGAAACGTGTGAAGCACTCACAACATTTCTGGGTACCATAAAGGGTTAGATTTGCTAATCAAATATCATTTTAACAACGTCTTCCTGAAAGCCAAAGCTTTAAAAATATCATACAATCCATCCACAGAATAAGCCTATAGAACAGAGAGGTCATAGCTTCATTTTCTTTATCTTTACAGAGTTTTCCCAGGGACAATGACTGAATTGTCCTGAGTATAGAGGCTTCCTGGCCAACTGGCCAATGAGTGGATTTATATAGATAATGGCAGACTAGGCAAGTTTAAAAACATATATTCTATGCTTTCCACAGAATTGTTCTTTAGATACAGAGGGTGCCAAAAAATGTATATGCACTCCGAGAAAGGAAAAAAAAACTGTATTAAAATTGTGATACTCCATATACACATACAGCAATAACAAAAGATGAATGCAAATCATGTTTGAGCACCTCTTATAATTGCAGAAGTCAAACGTGATTGAGTCTTACTATTTAATACAGTTTTTTCCCTTCTTAAAATGTGTACCATTTTTTTTATTCCCTCTGTATTTGAAGACAGAACTGCATACTTCACTTTGATACTTAATCTTTTGCTTTGTATCATTGTAGGTGCCTCACTCACCCTATAACAGTATAAACTCTAGAAGGGCAAGGAACTTACCTTCTTCTCCTTTGTATGAATTGTTCTGCCTAACAAAGCACCCTGCTCAAAACTTTCACTCAATAAATCTTATTGAATTGAATTGAAATGGGATTGTAAGAGGGGAGTGAATTGGTAACCTTAATTTATTTATTTTTTATTATTTTTTTTTTACCAGTTGCTTATAGTACACAGGGATCAATTTTGGTCATAATATAGGTCAAAATAATTCTCCAAATTATGTTATACTTAGCATATATTACTGTTAAAGATAATAAAATGCAATAATTATAATTGCATTTTTCACTTCTATTTCCTTCACCCATCATTAGTGTTGATGATAATAATGCTAAGGAATCAAAGGTTGATAGCATTTATTTTTTATTCATGATTAAAAGATTTGCTTTACTTATTGCTTCTTTCTGTCACTTTTAAATTCTCAAAACTTCCAGGATTTATTTCCAGCAATCTTGTTTTTATTATCTAAATACTTATAAAAGCTGTTCTTTATTCCTAATTTAAGACAGGCAAAGAATAATCTGCTTGGTTTACATTGCAAATATAGCATTTATTCTTGATAAAATTTCTTTCAACCATTTGTTTAAATATTTGTAGAATAATGAATGGTAGGAAAAGGTTATATGCAATAATACTATAATGTGTAATAGTATAATAATAATGGTTATAATCAATTTCTATAAGAAAACAGAAATTTTTTAATTTCATGTCTAGCCACAAGGAAACTTTCCTTCATTTAAAACTATTCTTACATAACAGGTTATATTCCAAAAATATTGGAGCAATTTTTCACTAACTTATAGACTAATACCATAGAAGTGATGGGAGGGCATGATCTTCCTTAAATACTAGATTTACCTCTGGGAGGCTGAAGCGGGTGGATTGCTTGAGCTTAGGAGTTTGAAACCAGCCTGAGCAAGAGTGAGACCCATCTCTAAAACTAGCTGGGCATTGTGGTGGGCACCTGTGGTCCCAGCTACTCCAGAGGCTGAGGCAAGAGAATCACTTGAGTCCAAGAGTTTGAGGTTTCTATGAAATATGACACCATGGCATTCTACTCAGAGCAACAAAGTGAGACTCTGTCTCAAAAAAAAAAAAAAAAAAAAATGCTGGATTCACGAAGCTTGCTCTAAAGTATCTTCATTATTTTCAGCATGACTCTGTGTTCCAATGAACAAAAAGAAAATTATTTTTTGAAGAACACTAAAAAAAATTCGCTATACTGGTCAAATGAATTACGTCTCCAAAATGGATATTTTAAGCGTGTGAAGAATTCTTTCCGACTCTTCACTGTTACCCTTTCCGATTCTATGTTGTAAGACGTTTGACACTTTTTTTTTTTTATTGTTGTTGCTTTTGTTCACACTGGAGAGAAAGTGCAGACACACCTTTCTTGCAGGTGAAATTTCATCACTCAGCTCGTGAGCAGTGTGAGGAACAGAAATTCAAGGAAGGGAGGAAGACCATCATCTTCTGACACCAGAGAAAAGCTAGATGAGAAGATGTATTTTTTTAATACAAAATAAAAAAAAAAAAAAACAATCACAGGGTTGCCTGGTGTGTAGCAGAAGAAATTAGAACCACGGAAAGAGAGAAACCAGGTTCTACTGGGAGACATGCGAGAGGCAGCCTGGACTTCATACTGGAGATGGCTTCGGGGAGTATCACACTGAAACAAATCACGAACAAAGACACTTTCATTGTTTTATATAACATAAATGATTAAATCCTTGGTGAGTTCATATTTATGTTTTTCTCTTTTAAAACTGTAGGACAATTACAAGTAACCCACCAACCTCTTTTCCACTTAAAATAAGTAAGAGGACGCACATGACAGAAAAATGGAATTGGAAATTGTGTTATGATCTTTTTAATACCTGTTGTATTGGAATGGTCCATAGTAAATAACACGAGGGCTCTTTCTGCTTAAGGGCAGGTAATAAAAGTACAATATGACCCACAGAGAGAAGTGTTGCTTCTCATCTGTTCCGTTTTCCCCTTTAATCTGCATCCTTCTTGCCATTAGGGATTGATGCGGCATCATCCCAGACTAAGGCTCCAGGCTCACCTTTCATCAGGACCTCAGGGAGGCTGGAGTATTCCCTCCATTCAACATTCAACAAATATCGACAGTTATTAAATATCTACCACGTATCAGATATTGTGCAACCTTAGGAAGCAGAAACCTGTATGTAGTAAACCTATGTAATTTTGGGCTGCTCAGCATTTTTCATAACTCTCATCAACGTCATAACATTGTTTGGGGGAATTATCTCTCACCTACGTGTGTAATTTTGAAGGTTAGAAAAAGCCAAATTTGTCCCTGTTACTATAGAGCTCAACAGGTTAGAAGCTCCAGAAAATGCATGTACAGCCTCCGCTCTGCTGGTTGGAAGGTCTTTATCGGTTTTTTGAAGCTTGATAATTGAACCGTTGGTGCTCATTCATTGTGACAGTGGTGTGACGACAGGAAAGTCCAGAGGATGAGGGACACTGTTAGGGTTTCTCTATCTCAGTTCTCCAAACACTCTTTCCTGTCCACAACATAGCCTGTGCGCCGGACCTTCTGGCAATTTCGTATAAATATTAATCTACTCCCATATTCATTTAGTACGTTTTCTAGATTTGCGTTAGGCAGATGTTTCAGCCAAGGGCTCCCCATGACACACCCCAGCCCAGAACTAGTGACCACTCCAGCACCTCCAAAGCTCCAGGGACAAAACATTCTTTAGAGTGGCAATGAAAGATCACGTGGCTTCATATGTGGTGTCTGAGCATACCAAATTGCACCAGCCCCTGGGTGGTGAAAGTTCAGAGTTTTATACATGTGTGATGTTTCAATAGCAGGAATTCAGGCAAACTGAGGCAGTGAAGTTGTTTTTAACAAAGAAGATAAAAGGGTAAATCATAAACAGCTCCCAGCAGGGAGAAGGAAGGAGAGGCGAGGTGGGACCTTCCACGTCCCTGCGTCTAGGAAGGAGTTAGCAGCAAACCTAGCATAGCTCCACAGGAGCGAGGCAATAGGAGGTGAACACAGACATCCCAGTATTTTCCAGATGGGAAAGAAAGAAAACAGGAAAATGAGATTCCCACAAGTCTGAGAGGATTGTATGGGACTGTATAGGAGACAACTGCCAGCATTCAGCGACGTGCCCTAGGCCTCATCCCAACAGAATCTAAGAGCCTAATGATGCTTTCTCGGGAACCCACACAGAATCTCGGTACCCCCTTATCTACCCACACACAGACACTTGAAAGACCTTCCTTGTTCCAAACTGAATCCTATAGGGATTATAGGACAGCGTCTCCCCCCCCCTCCCCGCCCCCACCATGCTCTCAATTTGTGTGTGTAAGAGAGGAGGGCAGAGGGGAAGAGAGAGAGAGAGAGAGAGAGAGAGAGAGAGAGAGAAAGAGAGAGAGAGAACACTAAGTTCTAACTTCTCCAGCCTTTTCCTTCTACAGAGAAAACCCCCTCTGGAGTTTTTTTTTTTGTTTGTTTGTTTGTTTTGTTTTGTTTTTCCCTTGAGACAGAGTCTCACTCCATCGCCCAGGGTAGACTGCTGTGGCCTCATCACAGCTCACAGCAACCTCAAACTCTTGAGCTCCAGAGATCCTCTTGCCTCAACCTCCCAAGCAGCTGGGACTATAGACCCCTGACATCACACCTGGGCAGTTTTTCTGCTTTTGGCAGAGACAGAGTCTCGCTCCTGCTCAAGCTAACTCCTGAGTTCAGCCAGTGCACCTGCTTGGGCCTCCCAGAGTTTCAGGATTGCAGGTGCGAGCCATCGGGCGGTGCCCGCCTCCTCTGGAGTTTCCTACTCAGTCTCCTGATCCTCCTTCCCCTGTCTGCTCCTTCTAGGGGTGTTTATCCTCCTTCTCCTCCAAACAAGTGGAGTGGCTGCGTCTTTCCCCATGGTTTCTTCTGTCCTTGGACCTTCCTTTACCTTTGGGGCACTTTTTTTTTTTTTTATTAAATCATAGCTGTGTACATTGATATGATCATGGGGCATCATACACTAGTTTCTCAGACCATTTAACACATTTTCATCACAATGTTTAACATAGCCTTCCTGGCATTTACTTAGTTACTGTGCCAAGACATTTACATTCCACATTTACTAAGTTTCACATATACCCTTGTAAGATGCACTGCAGGTGTAATCCCACCAGTACCCCTCCCTCCACCCCCCTCCCCCCTCCCTCCTCTCCCGTGATTATTTTTGTGTGTGCATTTGTGACAGTACCCTTTCAGATTATTCATATATAAGAGGGTCTTTCATTAAAATAATTTT
>CAUYPK010154910.1:0-29075 GCA_963574355.1 Loris lydekkerianus | reverse complement strand
CCCCCCCCCCCCGCCGCGGCCCCCCTGCCCCCGCCCGCCGCTCTCCCGGCCCCCTCGCGCCTCCCGCGAGGCGCCCTCCCGCCTCCCGCCAGTCCTCCTCCCTCCTCCCGCCAGTCACCCTCCCTCCTCCCACCAATCATCCTCCCTGTGTTTTATTTCCATGGGAAATGTGGTAGAAGAGGAACTGCTTGGCCAATGGAAATGTGCGTTTTTGGTTTTGGAAAGAGGCCTTGAGAAATACATCACGACTATCTCCTATCTGCATCAGCAGTGTGTGAGATCACCCTTTCCTCCCACTTCCTCAGTCACTCTCTGAAGTTCCGCCCAGCTGACCAGGGTGTCCCCAAGTGGCATCTCCTGGCCACTGGGCTCACGCTGACCCTGCCCGATTCCATGTCTTCTTGTCTGTGTGTTAGTCACCCAAATTTACTTTTTCTAAGAGTATTTGCTTATACATTTCTTTGTCATACTTTTTTCCATAAAGTTTTCTCCATGTTGACTTATGAGACCTCTATGTGTATTTTATACGTAGTAACTTATTTCATGCACATGCACATTTTTGTTTTTTACAAATCTCTTGTCCTCCGATTTGGTTGGTATTTTCTGCAACACAAGATCATAATACCAACGGGTCTGTCTTTTCTGCAATGGGTTTTAAGTGTTTGGCAAGAATTAAAGTCTTTTGCACCCTTAAGCTATAGCTCCTGATTTTATTTAAATCAAATTTTTTTTTTTTTTACATGAACCTTTAATTCCCTCAGAATTTTTAAAAGTATTATGAGAACTGGGATCCAACTTCATTTTCTTAAGGATGGATTGTAGATTTTGACAGTCGTTTATTAAATAAACCATTCTTTCTCCCACTGGATTAGTTTTTCTTGCACTAAATTCTCGTACGCCCTGAAACCCTGTGCTTGGTAGTCTATTTTGTTAGTGTCCGTTCCTGTGCTAACATCGTATCACTGTGACTGCAGTAATTTTAAAGCAGGTCATCTGAAGCAAATCTCCATCCTCTGGTCCCTTACTTTCCTTGGCTTTTCATGGATATTCTTCCTTATAAACTTTATAACCTTAAATAAAGTAAAAAAAATTCTGTAGAGATTCTGATTGGAAGTTCATTAAATGTATATGTTAATTTGGGGGAAGGACTTTTTAATGTAACTGAGTTACTCCATTAGGAAGCATACTGTCTTTCCATTTCTTTATATTCTGATTTAAACTCATTAAAAATAAGTTTTGTATCTTATTTGTTTAATGCTTTTTAAAATTTATTTTTGGTCAAAATAATTCATTCAACAAATACTTATTTAACACCTGCTATGCCCCGGTCACTGTTCTGTCTGGATAATGACTTAAAAACAGTTTCCACCTAAAAGTGACTCGGATGTTGTAATGGTAACGTTTTTCCACATTTTCATTTCTAGAAACTTATTTATAATGCACTGAAAAACTTTGTGGGGTTTTTGTTTGTTTGATTTTTTTGCCGTTTTTGGCTGGGGCCGGGTTTGAACCTGACACCTCTGGCATATGGGGCTGGAGCCCTACTCCTTTGAGACACAGGCGCCATCCCCCAAAACTTTGAATACTTGTCTTGAATCTCAGCCCCTTATCAAATCCTTAATTCTAGTGTCGTTTTAATTAGTTACTGGAAATATACACACATCGTATATATAGTTTTATCTCTTTTTTCCAGATTTGTATGGATTAATTTCATTTTCTTGTCCTATTTATTGCATTTTTTGAACCTCTCAAGTAGCTTAAATCTTACTAGTGATGCTGGACACCAGCAGTCCTCTTTGAAATCATCTTCGTGTTTTACAATTTAGAGTATCTGCGAGTGGTCTTGGTAAATAGCTTACTTACATTTAAAGACACTCCTTCCCTATTTTACTTAGACTTACAGTACAAATGGCTTTTCTACATCTACTGATAGTTGTGAAAGTTCTGTTTCTTCTTTCCTGGTTTAATAAGCAGGTGATAGCAAACCCTCTTGCACTCCTGGACTGAATCCTACTTGGTCAGTTCATCAGCCTTTTGCTACATTGTTAGATTCACTAGGACTTTAGAAATTTTAATTTCATAAATGAGACTGATGTATTATTTTAGGTCAGGTTTTAATATTAAATTTACAATGAATTTGTAAAATGAACTGTAGAGTGCTACGGTTGGAATATCTGTCCCCTCCAGAACTCATGTTGAAATTTAATCTCTGATGTGGCAATATGGAGAGGTGATTTCGTCCATTCATGGATGAATAAATTGCTCATCACGGGAGTGGAATTAGTGGCTTTATAAGAGAAAGCAGGGATGTGAGGGAGCACGCCCAGCCCTCTCACTGTGTGAGCCACACGTCGGCCTGCGCTGGCCCAGGAACCTGCTGGGAGTCACTACCTCCTGACCTTGGACTTCTCAGCCTCCATACCTATTAGAAATAAATTCCTTCTCTTTATGAAGTACCTGTTTTGAGTATCCTGTTATAAGTAACAGAAAGCAGATAAGACCCTATTCCAACCCTCTCCTCTCCTGTTGGTAGAGAATTTTGCTAAGCCAGAGTCTGGTCCACAGACCAGCGGTGCGGGCATTTCCTGGGACTTGTTGGGAAAACTGAGTCTCAGGCCCGGACCCCAACCACAGAATCAGAACACGTGTCACTACCGAGGTCTCCACGGTCAAAGGAGTTCTGACCTACAAGTTTCCATCAAACGTCACTGGGATTGTCTTTTCTTTAAGGTGTCGTGTAGAACTCAGCCGGAAGCCATCACATCACGGGGACTTTTTACACTTAGTCCGTGCTGATTGGGAGAGTCGAGCTTTCCACTTTTTGAGCCAATTTCATTTTCTGTTTTGCTAAGAAACCACCTACGTCTCCTGGTTTCTGTGACTTTGTTACCACAGCTGGACACTTTTATTAGCATTTTAATCTCTTCCATCCAGTGATGGTGGCTGGCTCTTGTTCCTTATTTTGTGTTTTTACTTGCCATATTTTTCTCATTATCAAGTTTACAAAAGCTTCACCTATTTTCTTGGTCTTTCCAGAGAAGCTTCTTTTGGAGCCAATTAGTTTCAATCCTTAAAAGGTAAAAGGAGAAGGCGGAAGAACCCTGCCTTGCCAGCCTACCAAGGACCAGTTCAGCTTTGCTCTCCACCAACATCAGAACCACGTCCACATACAAATCTCAACTTCCAGGGAACTCGGGATTAATACCAATTTTTGATTCACAAATCAAAGTCTGCAGGGGGACCTACCTCCACCCCAATCCCCTTTCTGCATAACTAATCACATTCTAAATGCCTTCCACTGCCTGGCTGCTGCCTCCCATTAAGTTTAGGATATTTCCATCTCGCCTTACAGCTCACATGCCTCCTTCAAGACTTATCTCCAAAAGGGTCTAGTTGGTAGATAATCCTTTACTAAGGGGGAATCCAGTCTCTAACCTGATTTCCAAGGACTGAGCTCAGCTGGGGGCCTTGGAATGTCCTGACTCCCCACAGGGCCAAGCTGGGGCCACAGGACGGTGTCCCGAGGAAGCTGAGAAAGCAGCATCCCTCAGATAAAAGAAGAGGCACGACTTAACGTTGTAGCCATGCACAGATGTAGACAGTGGCAGATTTCAGATATTCACCCAGGACAATACAAACATGTGAAATGAATTAGCTTTTTCCTCCTCCTATTAGGAAACCAAAGTTTTGTTTGGCCTTTGAGAAATGTCTAAAAAATCTATTACTCAGACATTTTCATTTCTTACCTTTGCAAATACTCTAATCGGTTAAGATTTTTAAAAGTTGACTATTAAGCTTTTGCACTCAAATTGACCCACATTTAGGATAATAGCTACAAAAATACAAAATGTAGCTTATTGAATTCAGGATCTTCAGTTCACTGACCAGCCTTCCGCTGACCGCTATGGACGAGTTTATTACAAAGGTGCTGCTAAAGCCCTGCACAAAATTAGCTCCAGTCTTGTGCTGCAGCCCAGAGATTTCCAACCTGTACCACCTAGCTCACAAGCATCCACAGCTGCAGGCCTTGAAGAGTCTTCTGTGCTGTGTTTAGGGCTCCTTCAACTATCTGAACTGGGAACGTCTCAAGCTCATATTCCTGACGGTGCTGTGCACAGGGCATTGTTAACCTCCAGAAAACAGTGCTGAGTACCAAAAAATAAAATAATCCTCCACCCTCCCTGCCTCAGGAAAGAAGTGATCAATTCGCCTGCTTGATAGAATTTCCCCCCTTACCAAAATGTTCTGCTCCCAAATCTCAAGAGTGGGAAGTGGATGATGGAGATGAAGTGGGGGTAGAGGCCACGAGATACCACTTACACATTTTGAAACTGTAGCTACTGAGGAACAGACCCCAGGCGCTGAACCTTACACGGGCAGAATAGTCACTGTGACGTAAACAAATAAACGAAGTAAAATAATCTCAGGTTTTTAACATCTTGAATTCATCACTATTTTCACTTTTTCCTTCTGGGAACAACACTTAAATATAAATCCCCAAATATCCTGTACTCTCTCCTCTGAACTAAAGCCTAGAAAGCATTATGAAAGATTTCATATTTCAAGAAAAAGAAATATTTATCCTTGTTCTTTAAAATGTTAGGCCTGATATTTGCAGAATACTTCCTGGAAATTTTTCCCTTCAAATACAGCCACTCAGAAACTCACCTTTTCCCACTCACCATCCTAGTCCACAGCTGAATACCTGCCACGAGCCTCAGCCCCTAGTCTGCTGGGGGAAACCAACCAGAACAGAGCGCTCGTGAGCGAGGACAACATGACCTCCAAGCAGGATGTGTCCTGGTTAGTGGCAGAGGCTTCCTGGCGGTCACTGTGCCTGAGCAGACTCCAAAGGGAAGGCAGGGGACAGGGCAGCAAAGGGGGAGGAGGGGGCAGGCAGGGGACAGTGTGGCTGAGACAGGGGTGAGGAGGGGGCCAGAGGGGACCGTGTGGCTGAGACAGGGGTGAAGAAGGGACCAGGCAGGGGACAGTGTGGCCGAGACAGGGGTGAGGAGGGGGCCAGAGGGGACTGTGTGGCTGAGAAGGGGTGAGGAGGGGGCCAGAGGGGACAGTGTGGCTGAGACAGGGGTGAGGAAGGGGCCAGAGGGGACCGTGTGGCTGAGACAGGGGTGAGGAGGGGACCAGGCAGGGGACAGTGTGGCTGAGACAGGGGTGAGGAGGGGGCCAGAGGGGACCGTGTGGCTGAGACAGGGGTGAGGAGGGGGCCAGAGGGGACAGTGTGGCTGAGACAGGGGTGAGGAAGGGGCCAGAGGGGACAGTATGGCTGAGACAGGGGTGAGGAGGGGACCAGGCAGGGGACCGTGGGGCTGAGACAGGGGTGAGGAGGGGACCAGGCAGAGGGGACAGCACGGGAAGGGACTGGATAGACCCTCGCATGGACACCGGGCAGCTCATGTGCTGGCAGAGCCAAGGTGCACAGAGGAAAGGTGAGTGGGGGAAAGCCCCCAGAGGTGCACAGCAAGGAGCCAGACATCATCCCGACACATTAACATGTTAATTCCTAAAAAACCCTGAGAAGGTATTTTTTCAGTTGAGGGGAAGAAAGGCAGAGATTCAGCAAATTTTCATCAGAAATGGGGGACCCCGGGTTAGAGCCCAGAACCAAGCCCACACTGGTCATCTCTAATTACCAGACAGTTACTGGAGAATGAGTTTAAGGTGCAGGATTAAAGACTATGAGGATGCTCCCTCCCTGCAGGAGCCCAGGCTGGGCTGAGGAGGCCTCAGACCTATGAGGATGCTCCCTGCAGGAGCCCAGGCTGGGCTAAGGAGGCCTCAGACCTATGAGGATGCTCCCTGCAGGAGCCCAGGCAGGGCTGTGGAGGCATCAGACTGCTTGGTATCTGGTTGGCTCTGGACCCAAGACTCCCTGGTTTGTAAGAAAATTCTGGCTCCACCAGCCTACCACCAGGACTGAGAAAACAGGCTCCGTGTTCCTGACCCCACTATAAACACCTCACGCATTACCTGACGGGGTTTGAGGCCTAAAGGAGTCCAGGTACCTACAGCACTCTGCTGGTTGCCCTGAGTGATCAGAGGCCGCGGGCACAGAAAGCTGCCGAGGAGACAGAAACATACCCGACCGCTGCACTGAGGCGGTCAGCAGGGTCTGGGGACTGCTCTGGGGGGGCGATGGAAAGGAGGCAGGGAAGACCAGCAGGGTTTTAGCTGCCAAGTAGGTTACCAGGGAGGGGGGAGGCCCCAGATGCAATGAAGTTAGTGTACGGGAGACAGACACATTCCTTTCCTTTTAGACACTTTGGTGAGTTTAAGGTGTTAACCAGACTACAAGCTGCCCAGGAAGCAGCTGAACATAAGTCTGAATCCCAGGGAAGTGGTCTGGGGAGAGTCATTAGCAGACACATTCTGGAAAGCACAGAAATTTATTTTCAGCTAATATACATAACGTAATGAAATTCAAATGACATGAAAACATAGAAAATGAGATTCAGTACTGTGAGAACGAAGAATGACTCCTGACATCTGGATGAACAGTATGTCCCCACTGTTTAGAAAAATGAGGGTACTAAAGCACACTGCTGATCCCAAGCCATAAATATCAAACGAGGAAAAAAGCCCCTCTATACAGGTCAAAGATTTTAAAAGGGTATGTTTAGAATGACTGAAGTAAATTTAACATTCTCTCTCGAAAACAGTGCAAAATTTTCAAAAAGGCCATTTTTCTAACACTTCTTAAAGCATAATGAAAAGGCACGGCTCAAGATTGCCCCAACAATTATTCCCAGTAAAGAGCAGAGATGTTAATGATCTGACGTTCCCTAGCACCTAGGGTTTCGTTCCCCCAGAATAGCCACATGGGTATTGCAGGGCTGCTCTACCCAGTGTTCAGTGCCAAGCTCCTGACTCAGCCGTCACTTTTGTGATCACGACTTCTGAAAACAAAATGTATTAACTGAAGAGTATGAAACATGTGCACGGCCCCCACGTAGCCTCACAGAGCAAGTCCAGGACACAGCACTGAGGGTAGCATCTGGGGGGGCTGCGACTCTGGACTGGGTCCTCAATTACCACGCAGACTCTGACACCACAAATGTGAAGTCACCAGGTATTTCAACATGTCACTTCAGCGTGGGAAGCAACAGCCTGGGCATCAGTATTCCTCACAGGAAGTGGTGACACCTGTGTGTACCCGTGTCCCTCTCACAACTGAACGTTTTACCTTCCTGTTCTGCCATCACCACCCCCAATAGGGCACCCTCCATTATCTGGAGACCCAGAACACAAATTACTCTCTATGTGACCCACCACTTCTTACACCTGCTAATTTTATTTCGAGAGTGCTAAAAAATGAACCAAAGACAAGTACTAGTTCATAAGCACAGAAACTTTGACATTTCCTTTCTTGAAACAAATGCTTCCCTGCTAACAATGAAAACTGGCCAGCACCCTTTGGTCAGCCCCACCACTTCTGCTGTTTTAACAAGCACACATGTAGGGTGGACCCAGGAAAGGAAATCACAGACCCATCTCCCAATGGCAAAGACAAGTCAGGCCTATCAAAAAGAAGCAGATTCCCAACAAAAGGCAAAGCCCGCTCCCAGTTCCGGGGGCTGGAGGGTGTCAGACCTCCTTGTTGTTTCACCTCCATAGTGGGAGACAGAAGGAAAGGAGATGTCAATCCAGATAAGCTGCATCCATCCCCACCTCTGTGTAAAGCGCCGGGCGACCACAAATCCAAGGCAAAGAAACACCTCGAGACGGGATCAGACAAAGCATGCAGGACCCTTGCTGCCTCCTGACTGAGAGGATGCAGGAGCCATGGTGATAGGAGCAGCCACTGGCCAAGTGAGGGACACAGCAGAGAGCACTCCCGTCTCTCAGACACATCACACCATCGCCTCTGAAAACTGAGAACTGTGAACTGTAAATACCAACCTGAAGCCACTGGGAATGAATACCATTTCCTGGCCTGTCACTCACACAGAAAACCAGCTCACAAGACCTGGAGACAAACGTAGGCTGGATTCACTCCCACTGATTACATTCAGTAGGTCACACAGGTACAGATCACACAGCAGGGGGGAAACATACTAAGTCCTGTGAAAAAAGGTCTAGCTGGGTGCTACTGTTTCTGCCAATCCCATAAATACCTTCCAGGATGTGGGAGGTAACTGTCTAGATTTATGTCATCAAATAATGAGCTGTGTAGAATCTGTGTCCCTGAAGCAAAGCAGGAAACAAATATTTGGGCAAGAAAATAATGAGAAAGCCAATTATAGATTCCACAAATACTTTGTATACCAGGCTGTAATTTTTAATTGGAATTAGCTATCAGACAATGTACCTTCTGAGTGTATGGCTGGGCTTAGCAACGTTTAATAGTGGCTTATTAACCGAATGTTTGAAGTATTCAACATTAAATTCAATTTACTTCATGTTAATGTTTGCAAATACATTATCAGCAATTCTTAAATATTTCACATCAACCAACTCTAAGTACAGAAGGCTTGCTCTCAATACGGTGGTGACATGAAGACTGAATGAGGCCTACGAGCTGAGTCCACGTCCCTAACCAACGATCAACATGTCATCACTGGTGAACTCATACGTTGGAACTTCAAGGTTGAGAGGGGCAGGCCCCTTCCTAATCCTGCCCGATGCATCGTAGTGTGACCCATGGCAAGGGCAGTAATAACCGCCGTAATCTCCCGCATTTGCAATAGGGACACAGCCGAGATGCGTGCAGACGCCGATCAGGATGATCCACTCAGGCTTCTTCACTCGCTCTAAATCATGCTGTGGGTCCCTCAGCTGGGACATTTCCACTGCAGCCTCTTGGTCAATCTCCTTCTGGGTTCTATGGCGCACAAACAGGGGTTTGCCTCTCCACTTAAAAGCCATGTTCTTGCCTTCTGGAATATCAGACAGCTTGATCTCGATCTTGGACATGGCCAGCACATCGGCAGACGCGCTCATGCTGGAGACAAACTGGGTGACAGCATTCTTGGCAGCGTAGGCGACACCCACCGTAGTGGTTGCAGTTACCAGATAGGAGAACCCTTTTCTAGCTTCGCTGCTCTCTTTCGAAGATTTTGTACTATCTAAAACTTCAGGGCGACGATAGTCAGAAAAGTCAGGCACTCTAACGTCTGTGTGGGAATAGCGAACTGAAGCGGGGACTGCAAGACAAACAGAAGGTTAAAAACAATTACACGGTGCCCAGGAAGGGTGCACATCAGGACACGGGCCTCCATGGGTGCACAAGCACAAAGCCAAATACTGAAAGTGTGAAATGTGGCACTTACTAAGTCTAAGAAATAGTCAAAGTGGCAGTAATAGCATATAAAACACTAAAAGTGAAATGAAGTCAACCACTACTGATTGCGCTGGTATGAAATTACAAGGTAACATTTGTAAACTGAGCTCTTCCCTTGTTGATTGAATACTGCAGATTTGGAATTTGTAACATCTCAGTGCACTGAGTTTAAAAAACTAAATAGCACGGTAAATAGCAATATTTCGAAGTTTCCAACTGCCAAGGTATACTATAAACTCAAGTTAAATCTCTCCCGTATTCTCTGGACTAGAAGGGGTCCTAACCCTCATCTAGTCTATTAGAGAGTTCACATGAGATCATCTTATTAAGGCAAATGTCATAGTCTTATGTATGTGCTCTCTGAAAGAAATGTTCAAAGTCCATAAAATACTAATTATAATTATAAGATAATAAACATCCTATGAACTGTAGGTGTAAGTTTAGTTGCAGAAAACTTAGATTTCTACATGATACCCTACAGTATAAATTAGTATTACTTTGATTTCAAATATGGGCAGAAAAGGACATCCCTATCAGAACTGGCAGCTCTCAAAATAAAATGAAATCTGCGCAAGAATAATTATTTCAACAAAGCAAGGGGAAAAAGAGCAAAATGTTCGTGCATCCCCCTTTTCAGTGAAGGGGAATAAGCTCCTCTAAAAGTAGGGAAATTATCTTTTTCTCTGCCATGGAGCTCTCAACTGGGATACTTCAACTGCAGGCCACAAAATAGGCTGAACATTTGTGTCAAATGAATATTAAATAAACAAATAATTACCATCTATGTAGCACTTTGGGAGCAAGTGGTTTGTTTTGTCATTTTTTTTTTAAGTCCTTCTCTCCCATAACATTTTTAAATGTCTGGCCAGAAAAAAATAATTTACTAATACCTCTTTAAATATGTTTCAGGAAACAAATCTCTTTGCAAATTATGTATTTGTCTTAGGAAATTTGCCACAAGAGACACTAAAATGTCCTGACTTTTAGAAAATGTTCTGTTTCCAAAATAAGGGTATAAGTATAAAATATTTTTCACTGTATTAAACTGCAATTCTGCCTTGACCTACTAGGTTTTCTCACCCTAACATACACTGCACTTCTTTAATTTGACCAACATCATAACACATAATTCTCCACCTGCTTTTCCCATGGTTCTCAAGGTCGGCAACTTCATGCAAGATGAAAGTTTCCATAAGCGATGCTGAGATCTACCAAAATCACCGTGAGCTTTCTGACTAACCCAGCCATTTCTTGGAGGGGACCAGGCCACAGCAGCAACTTGAGATTCACATTTACAGCTTTGTGGTATCAAAGTGACATTACATCATATTATCACTCTACCTAATGCTAACTTGTCAGTGTAGCTGCCATTTGGAATCAAGCATGAATTACTTTCCCCTAGCACTGCCTGAGATTATACAAAAAAATTGTTTCAGATTTAAAAAAATGAAGGAATCAAAAGTTCACACTTCTACATGACAAGCAGTATCCACACCCCTAGCAGTGCACAAGAAGCCGCACAAGGACACTGGAGACAGCGGCTTTGCCATTCTCATCATGGACTGGGTGCCAACGGTCTATTGCTTGAGTTCACACTACAGTTACCGATTTACATCGATCCACACCACCAGGAGCCTTCAGGAGATTAAATTGCCATGTCGCAAAAATCATCCTCTAAATATTTACGTGAGTTGTATGAGGTCTGACTTTTAGAAGCAAAGATAATGGATTTAGTTGTAACCTAAAGCAAAAGTGGATATATCTAAAAATACAGAAAAATTAAGGTATCTTAACAAGCTTTTTTTTTTTTTTTTCTTTAAATTAAGGCGAGTTTAGATGTGCACTGGAAATCTGCACAAAGTAGCAGTATAATCCTCCTCCCTCACTCGAGGACCTTTTCCTGGTCCAATCCCTCTGATCCTATCCTCCACTACTCATTTTTCCATAACCCACCTAGACAGGGAATTGTGGCATGAACTCAAGCAACAAGATGAAGGCCTGATTATAGAAAGAGGCTTTTACTGTAAGGTTCTACATTATTTGCCTGTTTGTGTAAAAATATTTCGATATAACAGATAAGCTTCCAATCTTCAGAAGAAACTGTTTAGTCATCTGACAAATTCCAAAGACACTTTTCACCTTTGCAATTAAAACATTCTCCTCCTTTCTTGGTTCTGGAGTTTGCCACTTTTGCCAGGTACTGGTTCCCCCAAACCCACTGGTGCTCCTTAACATTCATCCACAAATACTTCGCACCAAACTGTACACAAAATGCAGGGTAATGGGAGATAGAAAAATAAAGGAGTCATTATCTGTGCCCTCAAGCTCAAGGTCAAAGGAATTGCCAATGAACCCAACACATAGTGCAAAGCATTATGGGCTGTACAGACATAAACAAATCAGGAAATATAAAACTATATTGACTTAATCCTTAAAAGGATGGGTAAGGAAAACATGGATGTGTGGAAAACAAGAGTGGAACGACCATTAAAAGTGCAGAGAAGAGGGTGAACAAAGGCAAAGTAAGAGACTGGAGGCAACTTTGTTCATGAGTGTTTGGGGAAGGGTCACAAATGCACCTGTCAGCCGAGCCAGGCAGGTAATACAATGACTGTAGCAGGCACTGTGGGGACACCTAATACCCAGCACACTAGGCTTTTCCTATGTAGAAATCACAAATCAGCGTTGCCCACTTCCAACATTTCAAGGGATGCCAGAAGTCTCCCTCATTTTTTTAAACAACCCGGTCTGTCCACAGGCATACTGCCCGCAGGTTGCCTTCTTTCCGTCTCCAATACACAACATGTAGAAAAAAAAAAGGGTAGACAAGGCCCAGAAGACAAATGGGTGGGACGGCCCTGGGAAGAGCCCACGGTTAACAAAGTCCTGTCAAACACACGATGTCACGGCCACGCGTGCGTCCCTGGGCAAGTCTTCCACCTCCTGGGCATCCACGACCTCTGCCTGCTGTTGTGGAGGATTACACTCACCACATCACGCCGTGCTGTAACTGACTTTGTGCGCTGGTGTTTGGGGGGTATTTGGGGGGATCAATGGGGGACGAAGGGGAAGGACACCGCGGGAATTGGTTAACGGTTAATAACAGCTTCAATTTGTTAAGCCTTTATTAAGTGCACAAACTGTGTTAATGACTTTATGCATAGTTTTTCCACCTAGGCCTCACGACGCCCCTAGAAAGTGGCAAAACCACTCCCCAGAAGTTTTAGGAACTTGTCCAAGGTCAAATGACCTGTAAGTAGCAAAACCTGTAGCGACTTCGCAGGAAGCAGGACTCCAGGGCTCCCGAGCTTAACCAGCGAGGTGCAAAGGTAGCAGCGGGTGGCAGCCCGGAGGCGGCCACAGGGGCCCGCGACGGCCCCGAGAGCGCCCGGCCGCCGCGTCCCCACCCCGAGGTCGCCCCGGCCCAACGCCGCCTCCTGCCCCGCTCGGCTGCCCCTAGTGCAGGGCCGGAGGGAGCGAGAGAGACGAGACCCTTCAGCCCGGCCGCCGCCCTCAGCCCGGCTCACCGTTGAGGCCCACGGAGGCGACCAGAGGCCGGGCCGCGGCCTGGCCGCTCAGCGACTCCAGGCACAGCAAGGGCCGCTTCGGGTCCAGCACGGGCGGCTCCGGGGTGGCGGGCACCACGGCCTGCACCAGAGGCCGCAGCGCACCCGCCACCCCGCGGGACGTAGCCGACAGGACCGGAGCGAACGGCCCGGAGCGGGCGGCGACCGACAACATGGCGACAGCAGCTCCAAACGCCAGGCCGGTCTCAGGAACGACCTTGCGCCCGCGGCGCAGGCGTGAGGACGCGCGGCAGGCGCAGGGCCATGACGTCAGCGCGCCGGCAGAGGCGGATTTCCGCGGGGAGGGCGGGGCGCACCTGGAGAGGCGCTGCGTCGGGGGCGGGGCTACGAGCCCGCGCTGAGGGGGTGGGGCAGGGGCGGGGCGGGGGGCGGGGCGGGGGCGGGGCAGGGACCGGGGCGTGCCGCCGCACCTGCTAGTCTGTCTGGGTGTGTGGTGGTCTGTGTGGCTCATCCTCCCAGAAAAAAGGCACAGAGACCTCCTCCACTCAGGAACGTAAAGTGGGCCTGTTTTATGGTTCTTTGGAGTAAAAACTTCATGTAGGGTGACCTAAGGATAAGAATAAATTATTAGCGGAATGTGGGAGGCTGAGCCAGGAGGATCCTTGGAGCCCAGGAGTTGGGGACTGCTGTGAGCTTTCCACCATTGCACTCCACCACTGCACTCCAACCTGGGCAACAGAGCGATACCCCGTCTCTCTCTCTACATATGTGCGTATGTGTGTAACAGTTCAAATGAGGATCATAGTTTCTACCATATATATAAATATAATCTCTCCCAGAGCACAGTCCAGCACATAGTAATCGCCAAATGTTTGCTTGCAAGTAGTGAAGAGCCTGTCCCCTGAGTCTGTGCTCCTCACCACCACTGTTTCTCCATACAAGGTTTTAAGGTGTGCATAGATAGGTCCCTAAATCACTTTCCATCACACGGTGAGAAAATTATTACCTTTTACTTCTCTTTCAATTATCCTGATTGCACCAATGAGAAACTGTCAATTTGGAACTAATGTAGCTTTAATTCTTCTCTACACTTGCTAACCTCCCCTTTTGAAAGAATAGATCTTGAGTTAGAAGGCGTTAGGAGACAATAAAGGCTAGAGGGAATTAATAATATTGTTTAATTTCATGGTGTTTGTTTTCTGTCTGTACCCCTCCCTTTTCTATACCATAGTATAGTGAGATGAAGTTTTTTTTTTTTTCATTCATTTAGGTCAAAAATGAGTAATTTAAATATTAAGTAAATATAAGCAGATTTCAGAAATGGCAGAAGTGTGGTGGTGGTGAATATATGATCCACTGAAATTTCTCAGCACTGCTCTGGCTGTGCCTTAGCTCTGTGAGCTGGGCACGTTTTCTAACCTCTCTTTGACCCAGTTCCTCATCTGTAAAATGGGAGCAATAAATGTGTGCTTACATGTAGATCACCAGGCCAGTGAGCGTTTGCTGGTGTTGTTTATATCTGGAGCATCCCTCCTCTGAGAAGCCTTCCTTTGATGGTTTGTTCATTTTCCACTCTAGGTCTGCAGAGTGACAGCTTTCCCCTGTGACTTGCCTTTGATCCTCCTCAGGGTCTAGGCTTGGCCATCCTTAATAGCTCAAGGGATGGTGCTGTCTCAAGGCTGGAAGCTGTCTCCTTGGGGGCCACCTAGACTGGGTTCACCACACAGGTGAGATGGTCGCTGTCCCAGCATCAATCCTAGGACAAAAACAGACACTTGAGAGCTGTCCTCACACATCATGCACAGGTGAGCACTTCACCTGGAATAACTCAGTATCACGACAGCCCTCCAGGTGGGTTAGAGTAAACCAATAATGAGTAAATGAATGCGGGAATGAATGAATGATGGGAGGAGCCTTCACCACCTCCCAGTGGAGCACATGGAGTAGGAATCTGTGGGTTCAATCTTGGGTTCATAACCACTCTGTGTGTGTTTCTTCTTTATCTACCCCAATGGTTATTTTAAGGAACAAATGGATTAATATAAATGAAGTCCATAGAACGGTACCAGGCACACAGCATGTAAATGTTCATAACGACAATAATAGCTCTTTCCATTTTCTAGGTGAAGAAACTAAGAGTAGATGGAAAACCTACCCAGAGTGGTCATTGATAAGACCATTTGACGTGGTTCTGGTCTAATTTGTAATAGAGAGGGGTAACTATGTGGCTGAACATTCGTCCTCTCCTGGAAGGGGGAGACGAGGGTCCAGGAGCTGCAGATGTGCTGGAACTTGGACATGTGTGGGATGCCCTGCGTTCACCTTGCCGTGATTTCTCGTGGAAGACGCCATCAGCTTTCATGCCTGGGCTTACTCTTCCATGTCGAGCTGTATCTGGAAGGACTCTGGAGACGGCAACCTGACTTCTGTAACACTCTCTCCTGTACGACCTGCGTGATTTGGGGCAACACTAACCTTCAGATTTTTCATCGATGAAACAAGGATAAAAACGAGATTGCTGTGCATATTAAAAGAAATAACACACGTGGAATGCTTAGCGTGGTGTTCGGTATAGAATGAGAGCTTAGTAAATGTTTGTTTCCTTGTTTTGAGACAGAGTCTCACTACGTTGCCCTCGGTAGAGTGCGGTGGCGTCACAGCTCACAGTAACCTCAAACTCTTGGGCTTAAGCAATTCTCTTGCCTCAGCCTCCCAAGTAGCTGGGATGACAGGTGCCTGCCACAATGTCCGGCTATTTTGTTGTTGTTGTTGTCATTGTTGTTTAGCAGACCCAGGTTGGGTTTGAACCCGCCAGCCTTGGTGCATGTAGCCAGTACCCTAACCACTGAGCTTTGGATGCTGAGCCTGTTGTTATTTTCATAAACCGAGGGGAAAAAAATAGCCACAGGCCAGGGAAAATAAATCCTTGGCAAGCTTCTCAGGGACTAAGGAGTCCAAAAAGCAAAATGTATGTCTGAACAAGGCAGAAGGAGGCGTGACACAAGGCTTTTCTTTTAACAGACAATGGTTTGTTTAAATCAGAGGTCATATACTGGAGACCCCCAGAGACCTGTGCTATATGCCTTAGAATTATTTGCTAGAATGAAAGTTGTCAGAATAAAAATGGAATTACTAATATTAAGAAATTCCTGACAAATACAGCTGGGAAAGGCCATGAGGAGAGTTCTCATGCTTGTATGCCTAATAACAAAAATTACCACGAAAGGTTGCAAAATCCACAGTGCCTATATGAAGGGCACCGAAGGCTTACACAAAAAACATACTTCTGCCAGCACGTTGGCTCATACCTGTGATCCCAGCAGTCTGGGAGGCTGAGGTGGGAGGATCACTCCAGGCCAGGAGTTAGAAACCAACCTGAACAAAAGCAAGACCCTGTTTCTACCAAAAAATAGAAAAAAATTGGCAGGTGTGGTGGCATGCACCTACAGTCTCAGCTACTCAGGAGGCAAAAAGATCACTTGAGCCCAGGAGTTGTAGGTTTCAGTGAACCATGATTATGCTACTGCACTCTAGCCAGGGCAGCAGAGCCTGACTGTGTCTCAGAATTTACAAAAAAAAACTTTTGCAAGGACATCTGCCCCACAATTGCCTATTCAACCTGAGACTGGTGTCACACTTATTAATCTTGTAGCCAAGAATAATTATTCTAAAACAATGATATAATCCATCTCTTATTTCCTTTTAAAAACATTTGTCTTCCCTTATTTCCCTAAATATGCATAGTTTACACTGATACATATATTCCCTGCAATGCTTTATTCCCAATTATCTCTTCTTTTAGAGAATGGTTCACTGTTATTTAGGATGACACCAGCATTTATAAATCACGAATGTTCCCACATAAGCACTGTGATAGACAGAAATCGCCTCCTCCCCGAAGAGTTCCACATCCTAATCCCTAGATCCTGGGAATGTGTTACTTTACACAGCAGATGTGAATACAGATCTCGAGATAGGGAGACTGTGCTGGTCTGTCCTGATGGGACCCACTGTGAGGACGAGGTCTTTCTAAGAGGAAAGCGGGGCAGTGAGAAGGCAGAAATGCTTCTCTGTGCTGGTTTTGCAGAGTGGAGGAGGATGGGAGCTTGTAGCCAGGCAGGCAGGGGCCTCTGGAGGCTGGGGAAGGCAGACAGATTCTCCCCTAGAGCCTCTAAAAGAAACGCAGGCCTGCAGACCCATGTTAGGCTCCAGACCTCCAGAAGAGTAACATAATAAAATTGTGTTGTTTTAGACCAATTACTTTGTGATACTCTGTCACAGGGGCAGCAGCGGCAAATGCTCACACACAAGTTTGTCTTTTCTTTAAGAATTGGGAGATCTAACCATCTGAGGCCTGTGTCCTCACGTGGAGACCTGGGGGGTCCTCAGACCCCACAGACACCTGCTTGTGGGGTTGGGTCCTTCCCGCTGTGTCACCTCATCCAGGATTGTTACCTGCTCATCTGCTGAGGCTCTGTGTGTGGGACTTCAGGTTTATACAATTGTGTGAACAGTTTTTTTTTTTTTTAAGTTTCAGGTTAATATGAGGGTACGAATGATTAGGTTACATAATTTGCATTTGTTAGGTAAAGTCCCTGGTGTAGCCGGGCCCCTCACCCTGGAGGTGTGCCATGTACCCTTCCATCGTGCTCTTTAGGTGGAAGCTCACCAATCCCCCTCTCTCCTCTCTCCTCACCCCACTTGAATGGAACTGATTTTTTCTCTCACATGGGGGTGTATTTATCTAGGGCAGTATTTTTCAACCTTCTTTATCTCCCAGCACACTTGAACCTATAGTTAAACTTCTGTGGCACATTTAAATTATGTTGATCAAAAAAAAAAAAGGGTAAAAACAATATACTTACTGTGCTTTGAGCTTCTTTTGAAAATAATTAATGATCTTTAAAATTATGTTGTGGTAGGCTCAGAGCTCGTTACTCAGTGGGTAGGGCACCAGCCACATACAACAGGGCTGGTGGGTTCGAACCCAGCCCAGGCCTGCTAAACAACAATGACAACTACAATAAAAAAAATAGCCAGGTGTTGTGGTGGGCGCCTGTAGTCCCAGCTACTTGGGAGGTGGAAGCAAGAGTATCATTTAAGCCCAAGAGTTTGAGGTTGCTGTGAGCTGTGATGCCATGGCAGTCTACCGAGGGCAACATAGAAAGACTCTGTCTCAAAAAAAAAAAAATTTTTGTGGCACACCTAAGATCTTCTCATAGCACACAAACCACTGGTTTCATATTAGTATTGACTAATACTACTGGTTTCATATTAGTATTGACTACATTGGATACTTGCTTTTCCATTCTTTTTTTTTTTTTTAATTGTTGGGGATTCATTGAGAGTACGAGAAACCAGGTTACACTGATTGCATTTGTTAGGTAAAGTCCTTCTTACAATCGTGTCTTGCCCCCTGCTTTTCCATTCTTATGATACTTTACGAAGGAGAATTTTCTCTCAGTCCATCCAGGTTAATACAAAAGATGTAAAGTCTCCATCTTTTTATGGCTGAATGGTGTACATACACATACCACAGTTTGTTAATCCTTTCAAGCTGGGTTGATTCCACATCTTGGCAATTGTGAACTGAGCTGTGATATGCATTCTAGTGCAAATGTCCTCGTGGTAAAATGATTCTTTTTCCTCCTAGTGAACGAATGTGATCTGTTGCTGGTAGAACAGCAGCCAGCCGTGGGCCCGCCCCCCTCCTTGTGTGAGACGCTGTCCCTTCCCTGCAGTGATGCTTCTGAGTCTTCTGTGCTAGGACTCTGCAGCAATTGTCCTCAAAATAAATTTATAACAGGGCACTTCTGCCTAAGATCCTGGATCAGGTGCAAAGTCGGTGAAGTCTTTCATCCGCTCCATGGGGAACAAGCCCCCCAGCCACTTCCATCTCACCTGTGCCTCTGCGGAAAGGCAGCAGCCTCCGCTGAGAGCGAGGCCTGTCTCCCGTTTCCACACGATTACCCTGGGCGATGCCTGGCTTCTCATTTCCCATTCCAGTCCTTGTGACAGTTTCAGCCTCTTCTCCCAGCCCACATCCCTTGCTTGAGCAGCGAGATGTGAAGACTGACAGCCGCTGGAGTGCAGCACAGGCAGTGCCCAATTTAAGCCTTTTAAAATGCATTTCTGTTCCATAAAATCCGTTTTCGTAATTCTGTGCCCCTACTTCTTTGAAAGACGGTAACCCTAGGGAGGAGAAGAAATTAGCCAGGGAGGAGAAGTTCAGACGTGCTAATATTTTAATCGCTCATTCTTTTAACACATTAGTCACATTCATTAAGTATGATTAATTTCAGGCTG
The DNA here is from genome assembly GCA_963574355.1 of Loris lydekkerianus. Taxonomy (NCBI): domain Eukaryota; kingdom Metazoa; phylum Chordata; class Mammalia; order Primates; family Lorisidae; genus Loris; species Loris lydekkerianus. The sequence goes on along the minus strand of CAUYPK010154910.1, from coordinate 9,944 downwards.
TGTGGAAAAGCGTATCAGTTTCCCCATCAGCCACACACATCCATCTCTCCCGGAGCAAGCTGCTGCAGTAGCACCAAAAATCCCGCATTTCTTAAATCTAGATTCTATTACATGCCCCCTAAAATTTTGTTCAGTGCATGGAGCTCGTTTGTGTACAATACCTGGTAGGTAGGCTGGGCACAGGGGCTCACCCCTGTAATTGTAGCACTGTGGGAGGCAGAGGCAGGTGGATGGCTTGAGCTCAGGAGTTTGAGACCAGCCTGAGCAAGATCAAGACCCGTCTCTACTAAAAATAGAAAAACTAGCTGGGTATTGTGGCAGCTGTAGTCCCAGCTACTCAGGAAGCTGAGGCAAGAGAATCACTTAAGCCCAAGAGTTTGAGGTTGCTGTGAGCTATGACAGCACAGTACTCTACCTAGGGTGACAGAGTGAGACTCTGTCTCAAAAGAAAAAAAAAAAAAAAAAAAAAGAAAGAAAGAAGGGAAAGGAAGGGCAGGGATAGAATACTAGCTAGGGTATTAGCTAGTATTCTATCCAGGGTCCGGTGGCTTAGGTCTGCCTCCAGCTGCTCCCCTTGCTGCCTGAGCCATTTGAGCAAGTCACTAAAGCCATCTATCTGAGGATAGAGAGAAAAACACCTGTGCCAGAGGTTTGTTGTCAAGATAAAATGAAGCTTTGCTCCCTCATTCCCCTACCCCCCACCTTAGATTAGAGGGAGCCGGGAGAGGGAAGGAGGGAGGGAGACGGGGGGGGGGGGGTCAGGGTGTATGGCACACCTCTTGGGGTGGGACACAATTATAAGAGAGACTTTAACAAATGCAATCAGTGTAGGGCAGCGCCTGTGACTCAGTGGGTAGAGTGCCGGCCCCATATACGGAGGGTGGCAGGTTCAAACCCGGCCCCGGTCAAACTGCAACAAAAAATAGCTGGTGGCGCCTGTGGCTCAAAGGAGTAGTGTGCTGGCCCCATGTGCCGGAGGTGGTGGGTTCAAACCCAGCCCTGGTCAAAGACCACGAAGCAAAAAAATAAATAAATAAATAAAAATAGCTGGGCGTTGTGGCGGGCACCTGTAGTCCCAGCTACTTGGGAGGCTGAGGCAAGGGAATTGCCTAAGCCCAAGAGTTGGAGGTTGCTGTGAGCTGTGACACCACGGCACTCTACCAAGGGCAATAAAGTGAGATTCTGTCTCGAAAAAAAATCCAATCGGTGCAAACTAATTTTTTGTACCCTCAATGAATCCCAAACAATTAACAAAAGTTCAAAAAATAAATAAAATGAAGTAAAGCTCTGGAATTGGTCAGTAACGTGGTTATCATGGCAATACAGAGCCCTTGAAATACTGTCCATCCATTCAGAAGATTTGTGCACAGCAACAAGCAGATGTCCTGTGGTTCCACCACCGCTGGTGAGGAAGCAGTGAACACACACTCACAGGCGTCTGGCCTTGAGGACCTGACATCCCAGGGGGCAAGACGGACAACAGGAAAACATGTACAGTGTGCCAGACAGCAACGTGTCCTGGGGCGAAAGAAGCACTGGGCTGCTGGGAGAGGAAGTTGTTACTGGAAGGAAACTCAGATCCCCTAGTTCAGGGCCTGACCGGGAGGGGCTCGAGGTTTGCACACTGCACTAACTAAACTAGGAAGCCTGAACCCCCTTCCTCAGGGAATGAGGACCCTGCTGGTAGGGGTAGGGGGGGCAGCACAGGCGTGGCTCTGGACTCCAGCTGCAGGTGAGCTGCAGGGTGAAGATGAGCAAGCCTGTTACCCCCGGGGGGGGGGGGCACTCTCTCGGCCCACGGTCCATTCTATTTTCTCAATGGCAGTCGCTTCTTTGTAATATGAGGGCTTCCCTTCCCTCTCTCCAGAGCGGGGAGTACCCTGAAAGAGACAGGTCCAGGGTAAGTTGTTTTGATGGAGCATTGGACATTTTCTGGAGGGAAGAAAGTCATTGGGGGAAGGGGGGACGGAGAAGTAAATTGAAGGACTATGCCTCGGAAAAACCTTGGGCAGCTGGTGGAGGACAGAAGTGTCTTCCTCCTCCCAACTGCACCTCTCTAGCCCAGCTGCGCATCTCGGTGGTAGCTCAGCTCCACACCTGCAGTCATCTTGTTCCCAAGCACGAGGCTTTGGACCCACACTACTTAGACTCAACTCCAACCTTCTGTGGAAGCTTTTTACCCATTACTCAGGAGGCACCAAGATCCAAAGATTCTGCTGTTTCCTGGGATATGATCTTCGCAGAGGGAAAACCACAGAGGCCTCTTCTCTCTGGGGAGGACCAGATTCCCTGAGTCCCCAAGACATCTCCGGGCATTCCCAACAACCTTGAATGTGAGTGAGAGAGGCAGGAAGCAGGCCCAGGTCTGCCCAGGTCCCCTGCAGGACCTGCACACACAATTACAGGTCACTTTCCCTCTCATAATAACACCCCAAAATATTAAGGGATATTGTCCAGCACGGCTGCCGGGATAACAAATTCACAGGTTAAATAAGAAATTTCATGTGAGCTTATTTCAGAGTTGATGGATGCAAGGAAGCAGGTTGTGATGTGTGTAGCACTTAATTTGTGCTTCAAGGTACTGATGGAGACAGCTCCCCTTTGTATACCCAAAGGGCCTTTTTATCCCTGAATCTTGACAGCAGTCTTCCAGGCATACTGGGAATAAATTAAGTTGCAAACCCCCCATGAAAATGATTAAAGTTAAAACAATTTTAAGGAACCACTCGAGTTCATCCATTTACCTGCTTCACAAGTATTCCTGCCTACTTTCTTACCATTCTTTTTTCACAAAAGAAGGAACTTTATATGGCCCATAGAACCTCCAACATCTTTACCAAGCTGAATTAAACTTGCCCTTCTGAGTCAGGGTGATGGTAATTAAACCAGATAGTCCATAACGAGGTGTGCTGATTAATAAATTATTTGATTACCAGGTACGGAAAGTATACCTGCAATCAATACCGTTGCCTAAAAGCTCTGAATTAGAAATTGTGCAATAAAATATAACTGAAAGGTATTAGACATTTGGTAGTTTTAATTACATGGAATGATTCATCGATCACTCAGATGGTATTGATCTACAACTTATTTAATTCTTTGCCATTTAACTTGTCAGATTTGAATCCAAATAACTGATGATTTGACCCGTGAATGCCAGAGCTCTAGGGGATGGAGATGGTGGAGATGCAGGCCTGGAGCCTCTGTGGACGTGACCCTACACACCCCCATCCTCTTCTCTTTTGTCTCTGCATCTGGGTCCAACTTGAGCTCCACGTCCTTCAGGAAGCCCCAGGGGACTCAGGCAGATGGGGAAGGGTCCAGCCTCTGCCTGTCACTTCATGTCTCCTTGGGTCGGTTTTCCCATGTGCTTGATGGGGGTTCTTAAGGCATGTGTATATGTTATGGGGAAGAAGACGGAGCGTCCGCCTGGCAGGCTCTGGCTGTGTCCCCCTGTGAGGATTAGTATTTTACAGCCATTTTTGTTATTACCGGCCCTCTGACCTCCTGTGGAATGTTTGGTGGACACCCTCACTGAAGTTCCCACACCCCGTCCATTTTCCTCCATGTCTCCCCTTAGTAAGCTGCTCAGGGTGGATACAGTCTTTTTCTTTCTTTTTTTTTTTTTTTGTCACTATGTCGCCCTCCTTAGATTGCTGTGGCGTCACAGCTCACAGCAACCTCCAACTTTTGGTCTTAAGCGATTCTCTTGCCTCAGCCTCCCAAGTAGCTGGGACCACAGGCAGCTGCCACAACGCCCGGCTATTTGTTGTAGTTGTCACTGTTGTTTAGCAGGTCCGGGCTGGATTCGAACCTGCCGACTCTGGTGTATGTGGCTGGTGCTCTAGCTGCTAAGCTGCAGGCATCATGCCCAGGATAAAGTCTTGAATTTGGTTATTTCCTCCACAGAGAAGCCTTGCCCTCTTCACCCATGTGTGGGGATGACCGAGTTCCTTCCACTCAATCTGTGACGGGAAGCCCAGGAAAATCAAGCTGGCTGAAGGCAATCAGCAGGTGCCTATGAGGCCTCTTATGCTCCAGAGACAGAGGGGAATGAATCACAGCCTGGGGACAAGGGGCCCCGAAGTGCCCCAGGGTAGGGAGAGACGGGAGGGAGAGGAGAGAGCCATGTGAACAAAAGTGAAATCTTAAACGCCCCCCCCCTCCCATGACTGACTGACTGGCCCCCCTCTTCCCTGAGGGGGATCCCTGAAACTGAGTTGCCGCCATGAGAAGGGAGATCAGACCTGCCCCCTCATGTCCCTTCTGCCTTAGAGACGTCCTCTGTGACTCACTAACAGGCCTGAGGCTATGCAGGACACACCTGTAGGTCCTCAGGGTACACACAGACACTAGGTCTGAGGACCTGTCTCTGATGAACAGACCCTCATCTCAACTCAACATCCTTTTCTTTGACTCCTGGTCCATTAGACAGAGACTAACTCTGTCAGCCAATTGTCAGCAGAAGCAGCTTGAAGCACGCCTGTGACCTGTGGGTCTCTGCTTTGACACGTCTTACCTTTGTGAACCAAACCCAAATATACCTCCCACATCCTGATTTATGACTTTCTCTGCAATTCCTGTCTCCCTGAAATGTGCAAAACCAAACTGTCACCCCACCACTGCGAGTCCACTTGCTCAAGGCCTCCTGAGTGTAGCTCTGGGTCATAGTCCTGAAATTCAGCTCAGAATAAACCTCTTTTTTTTTGCAGTTTTGGCCAGGCCAGGTTTGAACCCACCACCCCCAGTACATGGGGCCGGCGCCCTACTCCTTAAGCCACAGAAGTTGCCCTCAGAATAAACCTCTTTAAATTACAGAGTATGGCTTCTTTTCCATCAGCAGTCAGTGGATAAGGAGCCCTCGGTCTGGGCAGAGTAAACATTCCAGGTGCTAAACACTGGCAGGTGCATCTGTGTAGTGAGACTCTGTTGCCCCCTTGGCTCCTGAAGGAAGAGGCATGGTCTGGGCTTGCCCTGGAAGAGGTGGGGACTCTAGGTAGACCACTGCAGTCTAGGGAGTGGTGTGACTATCCGAAGGTTCCAGAAGTCACATCTCAGGTTCCCTCCAATACAGATTGCAGGTGGCACTCTCTACCGCAGCCCTTTTTTCCTGTCACTATGTCACATGGTGAAGCCAAGTACTCAGCCAGACACCAACAACCTCTTCCCAGCACTCCTGTGGAAAGACAGCCCAGATCCTGAGAGAACGTTGCCTGCCTGGCCACTGACCCTGTAAGGCAGAGACTCCCGGGCCCTGGGCTTCAGTCAAGACAGAGAGAGTGTGGAGACGGCACTTTTGGCCCTGGAGTCCTGCCCACTGGGGCAAGGACACTTCTGGGAGGACTGTCCTCAGACTTTCAGGCCCTCCATGAAGGGGACCCACAGGTTTTCACTCACAACCCAAAGCTTCAATCCTGCACCCGGTTATAGGTACATGCCCCCAGATGCGTGGAGACAAACAAGCAGAGATGTTCACTGTGGCGTTGTTTATAATCCTCCCGTGACTTACTGTCCATCATGCGTGTGGGACTGGTCTGACCGGGACATATTCACACAATGACTTCGCCCTCATGTAAAGTCACAGCATAGACTTGTGTCTGATGACATGATAAATGGTGCTCTCTCAATGTGTGACGTGAAGAAGCAGCTTATCAGTCAGGATGTGTGTGAGCAGGTTTGTGTAAAATGTATTTGTGGGTGCGTGTCTTTAACTGTGTTTGCAAACACAAACGTCTGGCAGGATGCGTGTCACACGTTAACAGTTATTATCTTTGGAAATTATTAACATATGCTTTTTACTTTGACCTTTATATTCTTCTATATTATGTGACCTTTTTATGCTGAGTTTATGTTGTTATTTTTACAATTAAAATGTCAAGCAACCCATCTGTCTCCATTTGGGAAGTACTGTGGTGAAAAGCAAACCTGGCTGGTTTCTATTTCATCTGAGGAAGACCAGACAGCATACTCTGCCGACAAGGTCTGGGATTCTGAGGGGGAGCGGGGGAAGCAACAGGGAATTCGGCAAGTCCCCCACTTGCTCCAGGCGCCCCCCGCATGGCTCACTCACCCCAGGCTCCAGACCTTTGCTGCAGCTGTCCCTTCCCGGGGCCTTCACACCGCTGGGTGCTGTCTGTCTCCTGACTCTCAGCCAGTGGTTCTCAACCTGTAGGTCACAACCCACAGGAACTGTATTAACAGCACGGCATTAAGAAGGTTGAGAACCAGTGGGTTAGAGGCCACATCCTTTGTTTACTATCCAGTTTTAACTGGTCTCCTTGCCCAGGACACCTTTTGTTACTCTCAATCAGACTTCTTTCTTTCTTTCTTTCTTTCTTTCTTTCTTTCTTTCTTTCTTTCTTTCTTTCTTTCTTCTTTTCTCTTTCTTTCTTTCTTTCTCTTTTTTTCCTTTTCTTTCTTTCCTTTCTTTCTTTTTTCTTTCTTTCTTCCTTTCTTCCTTTTTTTTTCTTTCTTTTTTCTTCCTTTCTTCTTCTTTCTTTCTTTCTCTTTTTTTCCTTTTCTTTCTTTCCTTCCTTTCTTTTTTTTCTTTCTTCTTTCTTTTTTTCTTTCTCTTTTTTCCTTTTCTTTCTTTCTTTCCTTTCTTTCTTTTTCTTTCTTTTTTCTTTCTTTCTTTCTTTCTCTTTTTTCCTTTTCTTTCTTTCCTTTCTTTTTTCTTTCTTTCTTTCTCTTTTTTTCCTTTTCTTTCTTTCTTTCCTTTCTTTCTTTTTCTTTCTTTCTTTTTTCTTTCTTTCTTCTGTCTTTCTTCCTTCCTTTCTTTCTTTCTTTCTCTTTTTTCCTTTTCTTTCTTTCTTTCCTTTCTTTTTTTTCTTTCTTTCTTCCTTTCTTCCTTTCTTTCTTTCTTTCCTTTCTTTCTTTTTTTTCTTTCTTCTTTCTTTCTTTCTTGCTCTTTTTTTCCTTTTCTTTCTTTCTTTCCTTTCTTTCTTTTTTTTCTTTCTTTCTTCTTTCTTTCTTCTTTCTTTCTTTCTTTCTTTCTCTTTTTTCCTTTTCTTTCTTTCTTTCCTTTCTTTCTTTTTCTTTCTTTTTTCTTTCTTTTTTCTTTCTTTCTTTCTCTTTTTTCCTTTTCTTTCTTTCCTTTCTTTTTTTCTTTCTTTCTTTTTTTCTTTCTTTCTTTCTCTTTTTTTCCTTTTCTTTCTTTCTTTCCTTTCTTTCTTTTTCTTTCTTTCTTTCTTTTTTCTTTCTTCTTTCCTTTTTTCTTTCTTCCTTTCTGTCTTTCTTTCTTTTTTCCTTTTCTTTCTTTCTTTCCTTTCTTTCTTTTTCTTTCTTTCTTCCTTCCTTCCTTTCTTTCTTTTTTTCTTTCTTTCTTTTTTCTTTCTTTCTTCTTTCTTTCTCTTTTTTCCTTTTCTTTCTTTCTTTCCTTTCTTTCTTTTTCTTTCTTTCTTTCTTCTTTCTTTTTTCTTCCTTCCTTCCTTTCTTTCTTTCTTTCTCTTTTTTCCTTTCCTTTCTTTCTTTCCTTTCTTTTTTCTTTCTGTCTTTCTTTCTTTCTTTCTTTCTCTTTTTCCCTTTTCTTTCTTTCTTTCCTTTCTTTCTTTTTCTTTCTTTCTTTCTTCTTTCTTTCTTCTTTCTTTCTCTTTATTTCCTTTTCTTTCTTTTTTCTTTTTTTTCTTTCTTTCTTCTTTCTTTCTTTCCTTATTTCCTTCCTTCCTTCCTTTCTTCTTTCTCTCTCTTTCTTTCTCCCCCCTCCCTTTCTCTCCTTCTCTCCCCCTCTCTCCCTTTCTCTCTCTCCTCTCTCCCCCCTCCCTTTCTCCTCTCCCCCCTCTCTCTTTTCCTCCCTCCTTCCCCCTGTATCCTTCTCCTTCTCTTTCTTTCTTTCTTTCTTTCTATCTCTCTCTCTCCCTTTCTTTTCTCATTCTGTAGCCCTGGGTAAATAAAGTGCCCTGGTGTCACAGCTCACACCAACCTCAGACTCTTGGGCTCTAGCGATCCTCCTGCCTCAGCCTCCCAAATAGCTGGGACTACAGGCACCTGCCACCATGCCTGGCTAGTCTCTCTTTTCTTTTTTATTAAAATCATATGTGTATACATTTATGGGGTACAATGTGATGATTTGATACATAATCTGGAATGCTTAAGTCAAAATGATTAAAATATCTATCATCTCACTTATTTATCTTTTGTCGTAGGCATTTAACATTTACTTAGTTATTTTGAAATATACCCTTTCATTGTGCACATTAGGTGAGATCTCATCAAATGCCGTCCCTCCTCCCTCCACCCGCCCTCCCCCCTCCCCTCCCTCGTGCCAGACTATATTTGTGTTTCATCATTCATATGAGTGTGTGTTTATATATTGGTTTCATAATAGTATTGAGCACATTGGCTACTTTTTTTCCATTCTTGAGATAATTTACCAAGAAGAATGTGTTGCAACTCCTTCCAAGTAAACATAAAAGATGTAACGTCTCCATCATTTTTATGGCTGAATAGTATTCCATGGTGTACATATACCACAATTTGTTAATCCATTCATGGGCTAATGGGCATTTGGGAGGCTTCCACGACTTGGTGATTATGAATTGGGCTGCAATAAACATTCTGGTGCAAAAGTCTTTGTGGCAAAATAATTTTTGTTCTTCTGGGTAGATACCTAGTAATGAGATTATGGGATCAAATGGAAGGTCTGCTTTTAGTTCTTTGAGAATTCTCGGTTCCACACCAGCTGCAGACACCTGAGCTGGCAGGTTCGAATCCAGCCTAAGCCCACCAAACAACAGTGATGGCTGCAACCAAAAAATAGCCAAGTATTGTGCCAAGTGCCTGTAGTCCCAGCTACATAGGAGGCGGAGGCAGGAGAATTGCTTGAGCCCAGGAGTTGGAGGATGCTGTGAGCTGTGATGCCCCAGCACTCTACCCAGGATGACAGCTTGAGGTTCTGTCTCAAAAAAAAAAAAAAAAAAAAGAATTCTCCAATCAGCTTGGTGCTCGTAGCACTGTGGTTACAGCGCCAGTCACATACACCAAGGCTGATGAGTTCAAATCAAGTCCACACCAGTTAAAACAACTATCACAACTGCAACAAAAAATAGTCAGGCATTGTGGTGGGTGCCTGGAGTCCCAGCTACTTGGGAGGCTGAGGCAAGAGAATTGCCCAAGCCCAAGAGTTTGAGGTTGCTGTGAGCTGTGACACCACATCACTCTACCCAGGGTGACAGCTTAAGACTTTGTCTCAAAAAAAAAAAAAAAAGAATTCTTCGATCTTCTTGCCATAAAGGCTGTATTAGTTTGCAATCCCAACAGCAATGGAAAAGTGTTCCCTTCTCTCCACATACACGCCAGCATCTGCAGTTTTGGAACTGTGGCAATGTGGACCAGTCTCACTGGAGTTAGATGATATCTCAAAGTGGTTTTGATTTGCATTTCTCTGATGATTAGGTACAATGAGCATTTTTTCATGTGTTTGTTGGACATTTGTCATCTTCAGAGACAGGGTCTCACTCTTGCTTAGGCTGGTCTCAAACTCCTGAGCTCAAGTAATCTACCTGCCTCGGGCTCCAGAGTGCTGGGCTAACAGGGGTGAGCCCTGGGCCTCCTGAGTGCTGGGATGACAGGTGTGAGCCCCTGCTGGGCTTCCAGAGTGCTGGGATGACAGGTGTGAGCCCCTGCTGGGCCTTCAGAGTGCTGGAATGACAGGTGTGAGCCCCTTCTGGGCCTCCAGAGTGCTGGGATGACAGGTGTGAGCCCCTGCTGGGCCTCCAGAGTGCTGGGATGACAGGTGTGAGCCCTGGGCCTCCAGAGTGCTGGGATGACAGGGGTGAGCCCTGGGCCTCCAGAGTGCTGGGATGACAGGGGTGAGCCCTGGGCCTCCAGAGTGCTGGGATGACAGGTGTGAGCCCCTGCTGGGCCTTCAGAGTGCTGGAATGACAGGTGTGAGCCCCTTCTGGGCCTCCAGAGTGCTGGGATGACAGGTGTGAGCCCTGGGCCTCCAG
>CAUYPK010154906.1:0-10078 GCA_963574355.1 Loris lydekkerianus | reverse complement strand
TTCAGAATCTCTTGGCATGTCTGGAAAATTATCTTTCATCATTTCATAGAGAAGGGCCTCTGTGCCTTGCGAGGCCACTTCAACACTTTCAGGGATTCCAGGGATTAGCCTTCTTTGAATTATCCCAGAGCTCTCTGAGAGTATGATCTATTTTTGATCTCCATTTCTTTTCCTCTTTGAGAGTTTGGGAGCATTCAAAAGCTTTGTCTTTGATGTCAGAACTTCTTTCTTCTGCTTGCTCCACTCTGTTACTGAGGGATTCTATTGTAATTTTCAGATCTCTGAGGGCTGCAAATTCTTCAGCGCATCAAAATCTTTGGTGGTTTTGTCTTTAAATTTGTTGAATTCTTGAGACAATTTTTTAATTTCTCCTTGAATTTCTAATTCTGACTTAGGAATTGCTCTTAGAATTTCTAATTCCAAAATTTCCTCTGTTCTATTAATCTTGTTTGCAATCCAAATTCTGAATTTGATTTCTGACATCTCAGCCATCTGTTTATGAATGGGATCTTCAGTTACATCTGCCATATCTTTCCATGGCAGGGTTGATCTATTCTGGTTATTCATGTTACCAGAGGTTTTCTGCTGATTCTGCCCCATGATTATTTTACACTGTTTGACTTTTCCTCCGTATCTTTGTTGAGCCAGTGCTCAATTCAAGTCAGCTCAACAGAGAAACTGGGGACCTATTTGGTGTGGTGGGACTAAGTGGTTCTGCCTTGTTTTCAGTTGGTCTCCGTCTGACCCTAGTGAAACAGTTTCTCTGGGTTGAAGTCTCAGCTGTGGAGAAGTACAAGCAATTAAGTCACTATGCCCCCTACAGTCAACAACTGGAAAAGGAAAATCAAACCTTCAACAACCACACACCTAGGAAACCACTTGAATAGTCCTTGGGTGATTGGCTCAGTTCAAAATGTCCAAATCAATTGTCTCAGTCAGCACCTGTCTCAGGTGGGAGAGTTTAAAAGGTCTCTGGCAACTGTATCACAGGGGTCTATTGACAACTCAAATATGACTTGGTCCAGTGCTCTGTGAAGTCAGGAGGACCCAGCCAGCAAATAGATTAGTCTGGGAAGGTTGATGCCTCCTTCCCCACCTTGCACCTGTGTCACACCCAGTTACTGATAGCCCTGCAGGGAAGTGACCCAGTTTCTCCAGTGAGCAGATATTTCAGGGGTTTTCACCTGCCTGAATCACCAGGAAATCTATATCTGCTCATCCAGGCCACTGCTCTCTCTTTCTATCCAGCAGGGAGAGGTGAGGTCTGACAACCTTGGGTGCTTGATGGAGGCTGGGGGGTGTTCACTCAGTTCCATCCCCACTCCTGATTGATGTTACTGACAGAACATAACAACTTTGTGGGAATTTGTTTCTGTCCCTGCTAAAGTCCCCTGCAGAAGAGAAGTTGTTTTGAGTTCCCAGAACCTGTGCCTCAGGTCCTGTCTTTACTCCTGCAGATTTGTATTCACAGCATGGTTAGCTGTCAGCTCTAGCCTACTGCTTGTTCTTGTTGAATGTGAAAATTAGAGTTAGGGAAAGTAGCCAACCCAAGGATTTAGCAAAACACCAAACTCATTAAGGCCAAATAAGCAACTAGACAGATAAAAAGGCTACTAGTCACACAATCCCACAGATGCACAAACAATCAGAAACACATAGATATGCAGACCACAACAACAAAAAACAACTGCAATAAAAATGATGATAATCGTTAAGATAATTAAAAAAAAAAAGGTAAAAACAAACAAACAAACAAAAAACCTCTAAAAATCTGACGTAAGCACTCTTAGGAACCATGAGAAGGGAAGAAGATTAAGAGGAAGGGAAAAAGGAGAAAGAAAAAAAAAAGTGGTGTTCATTAAAAAGTTAAAAGAGTAGAAAGAAAAAATTAAAAATAGAAACAATAAAAATAAAAAAATATAAAAAAATTAACAATAGCTCCTCGTGAAAGTGATGAAGAAAAGAGAAAAAAGGCACCAACTACAAAAATATTTTTCTTGTATATATGTAGAAATATACATCTATATGTATAAGTAGGGATCAACTTTCGTAGGAATATATTTATAATGCAATCTACTTTCTGGACACCAGGTGGCACTGGGAGTAGTTCCCAGACTTATACCTGGTTCACAAGTTTACATTGTTACCATGGTAACTACCCTACCTGGCTGATAGCCATTTTGGAGTTTCTGTAAAAGTTTATTACCTAATTATTGTCCGACCTCAGCTGCTCTGTTCCAGACAGCACTCCTATCCTACTTCCCAACTTGGTGCAGGAGTCCACGCTTCACAAATTTTTCACCTCTACTCCCACAGTCTCCTGTAAACTGGCAACTGCAATCGGCTGTGGGGGAGGGTGCTGGCTGAGCTGGCTTTAGCTGCTGCCGGCTCCTGTGGCTGCAGCGCATGGCAACCTTATCTTTAGATTTTTGTGGCTCACAGTCTCACTTTTGAATTTGGACTTTTGAGTTCAGCCACCCACCAGTTCACTGCACAGCTGAACTGCCAGCCCACACCAATGTTCCCCACTAGGAATGGTCCAGTATTTTAATCACTCCTGTTCTGGAGGAAGGTGTCTACCATTTCAGAGAATTCAAAATGTCTGTTTCCCAGGAGGGATCCCTTCCCTTCAATTTTCCATTGGGTTGCCTAGCCCCTTGTGGCTCTGAGTGGGACCCCTTCGGGGTCGTTAAACTTGGCTCAGGAATAAATTTTCGTCTATTGGGTTTTGCCAGGAATTGCAAGCTGCTGTCCTCCATGAGGGAGGGACCTGCTGGCCAGTTCACCTGAGCAAGGAAAATCTCTACAACAGAGTCCGTGGTTTTAAATTACACCTCATATGCAGCAATCCGCCAATTCACTGTGCATCTCCTGCTGTCTGTCCACTCCAACAATCCACATGGGGAAAGGTCCAAACCCCCTTCCTACCACTTGATGACCTGGGAGAGGTGGGCTAAATGTCTGTCCCGTCTGCCATCATGCTCCGCTTTTCATCAATTTTATTTTTTATTTTTTATTTTTTTTATTAAATCATAGCTGTGTACATTGATATAATCATGGGGCATCATACACTAGTTTCACAGACCAGTGCCTTTTCATCAATTTTAAAGCTTAGTTTAGCGGGATATAGAATTCTGGGCTGGAAATTGTTATGTTTAAGTAGATTAAAGACAGATGACCATTGTCTTCTGGCTTGAAAGTTTCAATAGAGAAGTCCATGGTCACCCTGATAGATTTGTTTCTGTAGGTCAGTTGGCACTTCCTCCTGGCAGCATGCAAAATCTTTACTTTTGTCTTTACTTTAGATAGATTCATCACAATGTGCCTTGGAGAGGCTCTATTTGAATTGAGGTGACCAGGGGACCGATATCCCTCTGAAAGGAGTATGTCAGAATCTTTGGTGATATTTGGAAAATTTTCATTTATAATATATTCTCTAGAATGGCTTCCATTTCTCTGGGACATTCTTCTTCCCCTTCTGGGATACCTATAACTCATATGTTTCAATGCTTCATAGAATCTCCTAATTCTGTCAGTGAACATTCTGTTTTCTCTCTCTTCTTTTCTGCCTCTTCAACTATCTGAGTTATCTCAAGAACTTTATCCTCTACTGCTGAGATTCTTTCTTCTGCATGATCTAATCTGTTGTTGATTCTTTCTATTGCATTCTTAAGTTGCCTAATTGACTGCTTCAGTTCCTACAGCTCTGCTATATCCTTTATATATTCTTTGTATCGTTCATCTCTTATTTGATCCTGTTTTTGGATTTCTTTTTGGTTATTTTCCACTTTCTCAGCAATTTCCTTCATTGTTTTCATCATCTGTATTTTAAATTCCCCTTCTGTCTTTTCTAACATTTCTTTATAGGAGAAATTCTCTGCTGTAGCTACCTCACTATCCCTGGAAGGTGTCACTCTGGACTGGTATTTCATGTTACCAGAATTTTTCTGCTGATTCTTCTTCATGAGTGCTTTCTTGTATCTGTTTACTTACCCGAATTATCCTTTCACTTCTTCTTGCTCTTTACATTACTGTGCTGCTGGTCTAAAGTTTTAATGAGTTCTTTTGGTACAGGACCAGAAAGATGAGAAAATTGAAGAGCAAGAAGGGAAAAAAGATTTAAGAAAGAAAAAAAAAGAGAGAGAGAAAGAAGAGAGGGTGAGTAAAAGGAAATATTGACAAAAAGAAGAAAGGCACTGAAAAAAATAAACAGGGGTAATATAGGTGTATAGTAAGGTACTATTACCCAACCTTGAAGACCCCCAGCCTCTGGAGGTTCTGGGTTGGGTGATTCCCTTTAGGTCAACAGCAGATGGCCAGGCAGATTAGACACAGTACCCCACTTCCACCAGGTAGAGAAGAAAACCAAAACTACTATAAAGCAAGCTGAAACAAACAAGCAAAAACCCTTATGGGATAACATTGGGGGAGAAAAAAATAATAGGGGCAGAAACACTGGCAAAAATGGAATTCTAATTGTTAAAGAAGGAAAAAATGAAAAATTGTATTTAAACTAGAATAGTGAAAAAAAAAAAATGCCAAGGAAAAATGTTGAAATTAAAAACAAACAACCCCTCCCCAAAACCTCCCCCCAAAAACCAAACCAAAGAACTAAAACAGTATATAAATCTTGCTGAATATTGTCCGGGCAACAGGTGATCTTCTGAGGTATAAGGTGTTAATCACAATGTTGATACAGATGTATGAGATGGAGACTGCAAGTCTCTGCTGGTCTCTCAGACCCCACAGTCTTGGGAGCCCAAAAGTCTCCTCAGCCTACTTAAAAGACCCTCCAAACTATGAACCTTGGCCAAGCAGAAGCTTTCCAGGGAAAGCACTTAGCCCTGGGATCTCTCCTGGTGCGTCTGTCTGCTTATCCAGTGCACCAAGTCCAGTCTCCCACTATGTCCCTGGGCGCCAAGGCTGTGAATCTGCCAAACTTGGATCTCTGCACTTCCTCAGCATCTCAGTACTCACCTTTGGCCAGCTCAGTCACTATATTGCTTGCCCAAGGTCTCCCAGCTGCAACACACAGGGGCAATTCTCCCACAGCAGCTGTGAAGGCAGACCACAGCTGAATAATATTAGCTCCTTTCAGGCTCATCAGCTCAGATAGGGGCCCCAGACCATACCCAAATTTGTCTGCACACACTGGTCCAAGATCTCCCAAGGCAGTTCAATTGAGTGCCCAAGTCCAATAAAACAAAAACAGCCCACAGGTAAGGCTTCTTCTGCTTGCAGTCTCACTTTTTCTATGGGTACAGCTGCAGGCAGCCTCCGATGTAACAAATGCACCTGCCACTTGCCAGTTTTCTGCCACTTCTGTTCTCCTTGTGGGGTCCAGTAGTCTCTCACCAGATTTCTGTGTCACCAAAGGGAAGCCTCTGAGCAAAACACACCATCCAGAGATGCCTAGAGTCTTCTCTTGCCACTCTCACTGTACCCAGCTGCACAGAAGCTGTTACTTGCCCGCCATCTTTCTCCAGGTGTTGATTTTGCTTTCCTTGACACTTGTTATCTAAAAGATTCTTGTCAATTTCCAAAAACCAGCTTTTCCAATTTAAATTTTGTTTTATTATTAATTATTTTCCAGTATTGGAGAACATGGCCTATATGCTTTCTGCTTTATGGAAATTTTAATAAATTTTCTTATGGACCTGTAGGAGTCTGGTTGTTACCACCATGTTTGCAAGTGTCTCACAAATATTTTCTCTTATTGTATATTAGAAAGTTTGATAGTGTAGAAAATGTTATATCTACTCAATTATCCAAAGTTTCAATGACCTTTTCTATTTGTTGAGTAAACCATCCAAAGTGGAGATGGCAAACTATTAGTAGTAGAAAAGTACCAAAGTAGTATGGAAAACTATTCTCTATTGTAGTCATACTCCAATTTCATTTATATATATATATATATATATAATGTAGGTAAATGCATTTATATACATGTACAAAATGTTTCACTTGGAGGGTTGAGACAAGATGGCTGACTGAAGATTTCCACAGAGGCTCCCATCCAGAAGGAAAGTTAAAGGACAGAAATTTAGCAAGTAATATAGTAATATGATGGATTAGAGCTACACCAAGAGAGAAGGTTGAAGAATACACATCAATCCTGCTGAGGCGAGCTGTGACCCCAAGAATACAAACAAAAAGTATAAATCCATCACCAAGTGGACGGGAACCCCCTCCCTCATGAGAAGGCTCAGAGGACCCCATAAACAAACAAGCAGAGTTGAAAAGTCCTCCCATTATACTCAATGGGAGAGACCCTTTAAAAATTGGACCTACTTCCCCTACTAGGGTGCCATGGTGCTCTCCTGCCAGGCATAAAACTGTGTAAAACTGAATATATTCTCTACCTGCAATTCTGAGCTCCCATCATTCACCTCCACTCTCACTTTGTGCTCTGGAGGCCTGTCCCCCAGGAGTCCAGATTCTTGGGTGTTTTCTCAAGAGGTGTGGACAGGGCCTGGACTGCTGCTGGTCAGTGCTGATTCTGCAGCATAGGAGTGAGGAGAGGATAATCAGCTGAGAGGGAAGCAGACAAGGAATAGCAGTGCCCCAAGGTGCAGAGCAGTAGCCATTTTTGGCAACAAGAGGGCTCACCCCTAGATATTCCAGAGTCACACCCCATGTCTCTCTGGGCAACCAGAGGAGACTGGGCATCTTCTCAGGTGAGAAACACTGGCAGAACAGGCTTGGGACGGAAACGCAGGCCCCATGAGTAAAGGGTTTGACTGAGGTGGTAACGGCCTGGGTGGAGCACAGGGACTAGAAAACACACATGCAGAGCTGGCTGATCCCCAGGGCAGGGCTGACCTAGCGGACTGCTTAACTGAGCCTAAGACAAAACCGGCCCCCAGGGGATCACCAGCCTAAACAAAGGAGGGTGGGCAGAGACTGGAACTGACAGGTAACCATGCTATGAATACAAACTACAGCTGAGAGTGGACAGTGGCACAGACAGGGCCTGTGGAACAGGTCCTCTGAACTCAACACAGCTTCTCTTCTGCAGTGGAATTTAGCAGAGACAAAAACACATTCCACAAAATTGTTCTGTTCTATCAGTAACATCAATCAGGGGCAGGGTTGGACCTGAGTAACAGTCCTAGCCTCCATTAAACACTGGAGATTGTCAGGCCTCACCTCCCCCTGCCAGATAGTGGCAGAGAACAGCGGCCTGGCTAAGGAGACATAGATCTCCTTGTGATTCAGGCAGGTGAAAACCCCTGGAGTATCTTCTCAATGGAGGCAACTGGGTCAGAGCCCTGTGGGTTTATCAGTGACTGGATGTGACAGAGGGGCAAGGTGAGGAAGGAGGCATCAACCTTCCTAGACTAATCCATTTGCTGGGTGGGTCATGCTGACCTCATGGAGCACCGGAGCAAGTCATATTTGAGTTGTCAGCAGACCCCTGAAATCTAGTTCCCAGAGACCTTTTAAACTCTCCCACCTGAGACAGGTGCTGACTGAGACAATTGATTGGGACCTTTTGAACAGAGCCAATCACCCGAGGACTATCCAAGTGGTACCCTGGGTGTGTGGTTGTAGGAAGGTTTGAGTTTCGTTTTCCAATTGTTGCCTGTGGGTAGTGAAGTGACTTAATCACTGGTATTTCTTCATAGCTGAGATTTTATCTCAGAGTAACTAACAGTTTCACTAGGGTCAAACAGAGACCAGCTGAAAACAAGATGACCATCACACCAAGCAGTTGCCCAGTTTCTCAGGCCATAGCACTGTATGAGTCCTTGGCAAAGCTCCAACAGAAAAGGTACAGACACCACTCCCAGATTTTGGGCAAAGGGGTGGTTAATCACTGCTCTGGGAGCCCTGAACCCAACTTTTCTTTATCCACTCATCCAGTCAAAATGGTGTAAAATAATCATGGGGTGGAATCAGCAGAAAAACTCTGGTAACATGAATAATCAGAGTAGATCAACTGCTTCAAGTAAAGATATGGCAGATATAACTGAAGATCCCATTCATAAACAGATGGCCAAGATGTCAGAAATCGAATTCAGAATTGGGATTGCAAACAAGATAAATAGAATGAAGGAAAGGTTGGAACTAGAAATTCGAGGAGCAATTCAAAAGTTGGAATTAGAAATTCGAGGAGAAATTGAAAAGTTGTCTCAAGAATTCAACAAATTTAAAGACAAAACCACCAAAGATTTTGACCCATTGAAGCAAGAATTTGCAGTCCTCAAATGTCTGAAAAATACAGTAGAATCCCTCAGTAACAGAGTGGAGCAAGCAGAAGAATGGATTTCTCACATTGAAGACAAAGCTTTTGAATGCTCCCAAACTCTCAAAGGGGAAGAGAAATGGAGATCAAACATGAATCATTCTCTCAGAGAGCTCTGGGATAATTCAAAGAAGGCTAATACCCACCTCATTGGAATCTCTGAAAGTGATGAAGTGGCTTCGCAAGGCATAGAGGCCCTTCTCCATGAAATTATGAAAGATTATTTTCCAGACATGCCAATAGATTCTGAAATTCAGATAGCAGACAGTTTCAGAACCCCAGCATGACTCAACCCAAATAAGACACCCCCAGGCATATCACAATTAACTTCGTTAAAGTTAATATGAAGGAGAAAATTCTGAAAGCAACCAGACATAAGACAACCATAATCTACAAAGGGAAGAATATTAGAATGACTGCAGATCTCTCTGCTAAAACCTTTCAAGCCAGAAGAATGTGGTCATCGACTTTTAATCTCCTAAAAAAAAAACAAAAAACTTTCAACTGTAGATCCTGTATCTAGCTAAACTGAGTTTCATTTATGATGGAGAAATTAAATACTTTAATGACATAGATTGGTTGAAAAAATTTGACATAACCAAACCAGCTATTCACGATATTCTCAGACCTCTACTCCATAATGAACAGCCAAGTCCTCTACCACAAAAGTAAACTCACTCAAAAACTTTTGATCAAACTCCAAGTTCCCCAGTGGCAAAGGGATTAAAAATGTCCACTGGACTTTCAAAAACTTGATACCTAAAATTTTACCAGACTTATCAATATTCTTCATAATGTGAATGGCTTAAACTGTCCTCTAAAGATGCACAGTTTGGCTGACTGGATACACAAACCCAGGCCAGATATTTGCTGCATATGAGAATCTCATCTTATATTAAAAGATAAATACAGACACAGGGTGAAAGTATGGTCGTCCATATTTCAGGCAAATGGAAAGCAGAAAAAAGCAGGTGTTGCAATTCTATTTGCAGATACAATAGGCTTTAAACCAACAAAAGTAATAAAGAATAAGAATAGTCACTTCATATTTGTTAAGGGTAATACTAAATGTGATAAGATTTCAATTATTAATATTTATGCCCCCAACCAGAGTGTGCCTCAATTTATAAGAGAAACTCTAACAGACAAGAGCAACTTCATTTCCTCCAGCTCCATAATAGTCGGAGATTTTAACACTCCATTGGCAGTGTTGAATAGATCCTCCGATAAGAAGCTGAGCAAAGAAATATTAGATTTAAACATAATAATCGAACATTTGGATTTAGCAGACATCTATAGAACATTTCATCCCAACAAAACTGAATACACATACTTCTCATCAGCCCATGGAACATACTCCAAAATCAATCACACCTTAGGTCACAAGTATAACCTCAGTAAATTTAAAGGAATAGAAATTATTCCTTGCATCTTCATGGACCACCATGGAATAAAAGTTGTACTCAGTAACAACAGGCATCTGCATACTAATACAAAAACATGGAAGTTAAATAACTTTATGATGAATGATACCTGGGTCAGAGATGAGATTAAGAAGGAAATTGCCAAATTTTTGGAAAAAAATGACAATGAAGACATGAAGTATCAGAACCTCTGGGATACCACAAAGGCAGTCCTAAGAGGGAAATTTATACCACTGCAAGCCTTCCTCAAGAGAACTTAAAGAGAGGAAGTTATCAACTTAATGGGACATCTCAAGCAACTGGAAAAGGAAGAACATTCCAACCACAAACCCAGTAGAAGAAAAGAAATAACAAAAATTAGAGCAGAATTAAATGAAATTGAAAACAAAAGAATTATACAACAGAT
>CAUYPK010154903.1:0-35973 GCA_963574355.1 Loris lydekkerianus | reverse complement strand
CAACCACTTGCCAGTTCTCCACTGTTTTTGTCCTCTTGGGGTCCAGAAGTCCCTTGCTGGCTCCCTGTATCCTCAAAGGGATGATTATAGGCAGATCCCACTGGCCATAGATGCCTGGAGTTTTGTCTCCCCAGCCTCGCTGTGCCCAGTTGTAGGGAAGCTGTTAGTTGGCTGCCATCTTTAATCCTCAACCTATTTCTCAATATTCTACTGAATTTTTTTCTCTATCCAAAGTCCGAGTGATATAGTGGCTATTTAAATAAATTAAAATTAAATAAGTATTTAAAAGTCAGTCATAGGAGCCACGTTTTGAGAGGTCAATAGTGGCTAGTGGCTACTAAAACAGATAACAACAAAAGGTTTGCATTATGGCAGGAAGCTCTAATGCACAGCACTTATCTGAACCATCTTGTCTAGTTCCTTCAATCATTTCTTATTTAACATGCTGATGTACTATCTCACCACATTACCATACAGATGCACTAATATGTTAACATCCCTGTTAAAATATTATACTGACAACTGAATACTATACATACCGAATGAAATGTGATTAGCTCAGAATATGGAGGAATTAACATCCTTTAATATGAATATTATTGCAATAGTTTGCAATAGAGGTACTGCTTCCTTGATCACACACAGGAGGGAAAGAATAGCTATGGTTCTCCTTCAAGAATTAGAGATGTTCGTAGAAGCCTCCAGAAAATCTCTTATGTCTCACTGCTCAGATTAGGATGATGTGCCCATTTCTGAACCAACTCTGACAAAGGAATGGGATCTACCTTGAAATATAAAGTACTAACTTTAAAATGACTTCCAGGTTGTTCATTAATTAGGACCTAATGTCAGTAAGTTGAATATTGAATACCAAAATTTCTAAATGAAAACAGATGGAAAGTTCCCTCACCACTGTTGGCTTTTGGCTGTTTTGACTAGAGAGAGGAATAAACATAGGGCTTTGGGAAGAATTTCTCATGATGGGCAAGTCCTCAGTTGTAGGGTGAGAGGAGAGACTTTTTTAAAAATAGTCTGCACCTGCAGAATAGAAGAAGCTGCTTCTTTTTGTAAATATTATTTTATTATCAGGCTTTCATAATAAATATAATAAAAACAGTGCACTGACCATTTGATAATGCAATCCCATTACTAGGTATCTACCCAGAAGAACAAAACTCATTTCACCATAAGGACATTTGCACCAGAATGTTTATTGCAGCTCAATTCACAATTGCCATGTTGTAGAAGCTACCCAAATGTCCATCAACCCATGGGATGGATCCGTTTTTTTTGAATGGATCAAAAAAACGATGGCATATGTACACCAAGGAATACCATTTAGCCATAAGAAAAGATGGAGACTTTGCATCTTTCATGTTTACTTAGATGGAGTTTAAACACATTTTCTTTAGTAAAGTATCTCAAGAATGAAAAGAATATCTAATGTACTCAATACTAATACGAAATGAATATATAAACAACTACATGCTCACATTGAAAAAAAAACACACAAGCATGGTCTAGCAAGAGGGAAGGAAGAGGGGGGAAGGGAGAGCAATCAGTGGGATCTCACCTAATGTGAACTATGTGAAGGTGTCCAGCACACACCCTGGGTGAAGGACTCAACTATAACTTGAACTTTACTTTAGTATTAAAAATAATATAACCTAAACATTTGTACTCTCATATTAATCTGAAATATTTTTAAAAGAAGAAAGAAAGAAATTAAAAGCTTGAGTCTAAGTAAAAAATAAAACTATCTTATCCTTTAAAAAGAAAGAAAGTAAAACCACCACACTGAGATGCAGTTGACACCATGTTGCATTTTGGCATTTCTTGGTTTGGTCTGTGCTTTCACCTGGCTATAGGAGTTGAGATTTAATGAGGTTTAAATTTCTGCTTGTAATGTGCCAAAAGAAAAGAGGGACAGGTGGGAGGATGAGTGCTCAGAATGGTACAGGGTATGATGTCAGAAGGACAGTGATGACCAGGGAGTGAATCAGGAAGGAGGAAGCTAGCTGAGAGGCCTGAAGTGTGTCTGAACAGTGAGCAGAGAGCATCCAAGGTCAGAATTCTGACAGCACAGGGGAAGCAAAGGCAGTGATTTCCCACTGTGTACCCAGTTAGAAGGGTTAGCACTTACATATTTGCATGTATATGGCTGCATATCAGCCACACCCTCAAAAATCTCCTATGCTAAGGATGAATATACTTCCAAATAGGCAAAGAGCCTCCCACCTGAACTCTAAAATACTAAGAGCTGCAAAAGCAAAATATACTCAGACACCTATAGCCCTGTTTGTATGAGATAATTGTTAACTTTTCAGAAACATTGCAAAATGGTTGTTAAACACAACCCTTATTAAAACATAAATTAGATAAACTTACAAATTTAATGCCAAAGGTAACAAATACAGGAAACTTATTACTTCTAATTGTTTTATGACATTTTATTATTACCTGTGGTGTTGAGTTTATTTATGCCCACTGTGTCTCTAGAATGGAAATACTATATAACAGTGTAGTACTGTGCCTCTCATCCTGGTCTGTGTTCAATAATAACACATTGATGTTGGCAGTGAAGTATTTTCACCGTGGAAGTCAGCATACACAAAAAGTAGGAAGTTGACTCAGTGCTCAAGTTGAAAGAAGTTCCAATTTACTTAATACAATTTATGCAAGTGGTTAGGAATAGTTTAACAGCAATGACTATAAATTTATTGGAGAAGAGCTAGTAAATTGGGAAGAAACTCTTATCTGACAAATCATGGTTGAAATGCACTATAGCATGGCTTCAAATACAAAATTCTGATAGAAATTAACAAAAGCACACCATGGGACTCAAAGGTTTTATGAAATATGGCATACAGAGAATTGTATATTTTTATTATTTATGAATTGTTTTTATACATTCTTTACATCAGTAAAATTGATAATAAAATTGTATGTATATATACAGAGATGTACATATATTTTCATTCCTGAATGCCCTCAGAAATCAAATTTCTTTCTCTCTCTCCTTCCTTCCTTCCTTCCTTCCTTCCTTCCTTCCTTCCTTCCTTCCTTTCCTTCCTTCCTTCCTTCTTTCTTTCTTTTTATTTTTTTAGGAAGAGTCTTACTCTGCTGCCCTGGGTATAGTGTGGTGGCATTATAGCTCACAGCAACCTCAAACTCTTGGGCTCAAGTGATCCTTTTGTCTCAGTCTCCCAAGTAGCTGAGACTACAGGTGCCCACCACACCTGGCTAGCTATTTCTACTTTCTGTAGAGATGGTATCTCACTCTCATTCAGGCTGGTCTTAAGCTCCTGATTTCAGACAATGCGTCTGCTTGACCCTCCTGGAGTGCTAGGATTATTGGTGTGAGCCACAGCGCCTGGCAAAAAATCAGATTGTTTCACATTCCCCAAGACACCACTGGCTGTGGGTCAAAGATATAAGTCTTGCCTATAATGCTAACACACTGGGATATGGAGGCAGGTGGATTGCTTGAGCTCAGGAGTTCAAGATCAGCCTGAACAGGAGAAAGACACCATCTCTACTAAAATTAGAGAAACTAGCCAGCCATTGTTTTGGACTCCTGTGGTGCCAGCTACTTGGGAGGCTGAGGCAAGAGGATCACTTGAGCCCAGGAGTTTGAGGTTGCTGTGAACTATGATGCCATGAAACTCTACCCAGGGTGACAGAGTGAGACTGTGTCCAAAACAAACAAACAAATCCAAACAAATGTTTAAGGTGTTGTTGTCTTAGCTACTGGCTTGGGAGATTTGAAAAAGTATTTACTTTCTTACCTTCAGGTTTCTGTTCTGTAAAGTGAAGCTAGATTCTCTGATACACCTCCCTGGTAGTATTGCTGTGGGGAACAAAGAAAGTAATGGACATAAATGTCCTTTGAAAAATTTTAGCAGCCAGAAAAGCTCAACATCCTAACCCTCATGGAATTTACATCTCTGAGTATCCAGTAGATACTCCTGGAGTATGTGAACAAAACACCAGTTCAGCAGTCACCTGGGCCAAATTTCTCACATTAAAATAAAGAAAGAACACCAACGAACTGAACTGCTGAGTTTGTGTGAATGTTGGTATGGAGTGGGTATATATCCAACATGGTATTTTCTATTCTAAGCCTCAATAACTTCCAGGGCCAAGTCAAATATATAATATTTAAGGAAAATAATATAAAATTTTATTGTATCATTCAACATATAAACCAAGACATTAGTAGCCCAATACATTGACATTGGTTGATGTGTTGAACCAGGAAAGCACTTAAGAAATAACTCTACTAATGTACCTTCTTGAAAGTTACAGAGAAAGGCTGATCTTTTAGGATCCTTGACACAGAAAGATTTAGTTCTTAGATTATAAGAAATAATGTGCATATAAGAGTTATCTGATTCAAGGTAAATATCTCTTCCCAACTCCATTCTGAATATTAAAATCTCTTTCAATACAATCCAACACTCATAGTGATTTAGCTTGTCTTATCAAAAGATTTCGCCTTTCTTTGCCTTCACTCATTTATAGTTTTCTAAGTAGACATCAATTCTTATGTGTACAATAACTCAGGGCTCTCCTGATAGGGAAGACGTCTCCATCAACCACCCAGTGTACACTGCACAGCTTTGTACCAGACATGTCCTGAATTTTGCTGCAATCTTTTAAAGGCCTAGGCTATAAGGCTAATCAATCTAAGTGAAAAATAGATGCATGGATCCATACCTCAAAGAGACTGCATTATCTCCCGGTAAGCAGTAGCTGATGAATGAATTATGTGTGTGCAAATATGAATAAGGTGATGTCAAAGAACTTACTGCTTTTACAGGACCCTTTTCAGCTTCTGGTCAAAAACTGGAATTCCTATTTTCCTTCTGGGAGCTTCCTTCTACCTAAAGCAAGGAGCTTATCTGAACTTCTCATTCTAGTAGTTGAAACTGTCTGTTGTCATAAATTTTCTTAAGATGTTATTAAAAGGTGATTTTCATAAGATACTCCTATGTTAAATAAGGATCACAGTACAATCACACACACACACACACACACACACACACACACACCCAAAAAAACCCACATCTACTGTCATTTCCCATTTATTTTCTTTAGCCTATTTGGAGCTAAGAGTCTAGTCATTGCATTTACATGCTGGTAGCTGATTGCACTTCAGGTTTTCTCCTCTAATGATTGCAGGTAATATAGAGGTGGAAGAGAATATGATTAATGACAGAGAATCATTTTAGCACTTCAGAGTTTATTAATCAAGTGTGTGATACACCCGCGCTCTAGCTGGAATGCTGAATTGCCGGTGCTCGTGTACCACTTCTAAATGAATCTTAACACATGTAACTCTGCTGTCTGGGAAGATGTAATTATGAAACAATGAGAGAATGACTCAGGGCCAGTTTGAAACCTGCTCACTGGCTGTCGGAGTTTATTCCTATTCACTTAAACTTTACTATCCTTTTGGGCACAGAGAAAGAGCTAGTCCATGTTCAAGTTCCTCTAAGGCTGTCTCCTCTTGTTTTTGCTTGCGTTTCTCATCTTTAACCCAAGTCATGAGGGCATGCTGGCACCCAGACCAAACTCAACGCAAAACAAGCAGTGAGGGAAAATGAGATGAAGTCAAGAGGTTATGAATATGATTAAGTAGGTTGCCTTCCTACTGATAGAACTGGCCTGGTCATCATGCTCCTCTCAGTAAGAAACAGTCATAAATCAGTGACACTCCCATCATTCATGCCCCCAAACTCCCTTTAAAAAAGGCCTTCACAAAAGAATTCCCCATCAGTCTTCCAACTAAACTATTTTTAGTTCATTTGATTTTGTGGTGATGAGGGAAGATAACCTCAAATCCCTTATTATTTCATGGCCCAGAAAAGCAATTTTGAATTTCTGTTGACTTTCCCAGTTGTGGGAAACCCTTTGAGAAACCCTTTGAGAAACCAAAAGTCTTGGTGAGTATTGTTTCATTCAACCAATACTCATTGCCAGCTTTACCTTAGAGGAAACCAGGTTAAAGCATGCTCAAACTTCAGAGCCAAAAATCAAATTTCAGTCTAACACTATCTTAAACTAATGTATTTTGCCAGATTTATGAGGTCAGCTAAATTTTCTTTTCTTTCTTTTGTTTGTGGAATGGGGGTATAGTATGCTTTTAGGCAAATATTTATATCCTAAAATTTTTTAAAAAGGTAAAACTAAAGTTCTAACCTAAGCTGATACCTGAAGCCAATAAACTGTGTCATGAATTCATATCATTTGCAGTACTACATTATTAATGACAGCAGACCTTGATGCCTGAGCCATGAATAGTTTTAAAATTTAAAAATTAGATACCACCACTGCATGCCATACCTGTATAAATATTTAGCCTCTTTGTTAAGGACTGATTCTTAAGAAAATTCTTGTCTCTGTAGCTGACCACATGTATCTGGTCTAGCATCACAGTGATAGGGAGATTGCAGAATCTGGGAATATGAGATTATTGACTATCAAGCTTTCAACCCCATATGCAGCTTGAGAGTGTCCAAACCGATGGCAACTCATTAAGGTAAAGGAAAAATGGAAATCAGTGATTTATTTACAATTAAAAAAAAAAGTTTTCTAGTTGTTAGTGTCCTTTCTCTATTGCAGTTCTGTTTCCTAAGAATCCCAGAAAACTATGTTCTTCTCAAGCTCTTACAAAAGGGCTTTTCATAAGCAGGTGTCTAGAAAAAAATTTTCTATCAATAGAAGTCCTTAAGTAAGAAAAGATTCATATATAAAGTATTTACCATCTCATTTCTATTGAACTTTTAGACACAGCCAAAGTGAAATTGAACTTTTCCTCCAGCATTTTCTCAGACCCCTGATGACTCCTAAAGTCTTTTAAAACAGTGGCGCCCAAATTTTCCATTATAAATATCTAACTTCAAAAGAAATGCTAAATGTGTGTGAGTATATTGGTTATTTGTAAGTGATATAAATTCATTGTTGAATATGTACATTAAAAATAAGCTCAGAGAGTAGATATACAATAGAATGAAATTGTTGGTGTATATAGCTAGAAGTTTTAGTGTCTCCCTCCTGTTTCACTTTGTTACAACAGAACCATTGAGCAGGAGCCTTTGCTGATGTGCTGTGTGTGGAGATCATGGGCCAGACTGTTTCAACGTAGCTGCAAATTTTAGACAAAGAGCACTGGCAGACTAGGAATGGGTCAAGGCCACAGAAGGGGAGACATTCTTTACAGTTAATAGCAGGTTTGTTACTTTAGGAATCTGACGGTCGTTCTCTGTATGTACTTTATTTCCTGAATGTACTTTTTGTTTTTGATGACCTGTTTCTTCATCTTTATTCCTCCCTGAGTAAATATTCCATGGAGATATTCAGAGTACCTTTCCCTGGACAACCCATTTATGTTTACCCTCTGTGTCTCTGTGTCTTGCAGCTTGGGGATTGTGTTTCTATTCTGGTGGGTTTAACAACACAGAGGCCCTTTTCAATCCTATTTGCATCCTGTAGGAAGTGTTAAAAGGAAGTTATGAAACATCTGCCTGGGTTTCCCTACTGAACATCACAAGCAGCTGTTGTAGCAGATCTGGAAGAACTGCTTTTGGAAAAAGAAAGATGCTGAAATAATATTTCTTCTGTTCTGTGGAGATTGTGAGGGTGGCATGCTGGAGTCAGTTATCTTATGGTTGAATTATCCAGTTTGAAAATTATTTAATTTCTAAATTCCTTTTCTCTCCCATTGCTTCCCTAATGTAACTTCCATTTAATTCTTTCACCAGCATGTGGCCAGGGCTGGGAGATAAAATTCAAATTGGCCAATGTGATTGCTTCACAAGATGTGGGCATGTTTATTCTTAGGCTGCCCTGGTATGAACAAATACTTTGCTAAATTCTATGCTTATTAATTGATAAAAAATATTAGGTAGACATGACATACTATGTTAATAAGTGTGTGCTTGATCAAAATGCATCTTTCATAGATGAGAACTGGGAAAACTCATATTGTCAGAAATATAACTTGGCAGATTCTTCCAAATCAAAATTGCAAAGCTTCAACAGAAACATCAGATACCCAATTTTAGGGATAAGAAGTAAAGAGAACAAAATTGCTCTAAAGAAGAAAATGAGTGTTTATGTGGCTTTGCTGCTGAAAGGATGAAGGCAAAGAAGAGAGAAGGTGAAGGACCTGGAGACTGAAGGTCCCTTGGAAATGGCTAATGGGCTGTTTTTCAACCAACCAACCAAACAACCAGCAAAATCACCTTTCAAGAAATTACTATATTTGAAAAAAATCCCTCAACCTCAGAAATTGAGATTTCCCTGAATCTGATGACATCATGAGCAAAGTTTGATGCAAACAAATTTAGATGTGTTTTGATGTAGAAATATGAGATGAAAACAATAAAAGTGCTAAGTTTACATCAAGGAGGGTGACAGAAAGCACAGGCATTAAAAGGCCACTGACACAATTATGCAGCTCAAATCTAGAGTGAAGAGATGCACAGGGTCGGTGGTGATCACAATTGTCGAAGTCTTGATTTTTTTTCTAGAATTCCCTCTGCAGATATTAAGCTTCCCCCAAATTTGTGGATTAGGGCTTGAGACTTGGGGTGATAAATCATAGGAGATCATAACAAGGAACTGAACCTGATGGATTTCTGGATTGCAAATATTTACCAAAATCCATTCAAATCAAAGAGTCAATACTCTAGCTAGTGTTGGATCAGTAGGACTGCTTTCACATAAGCACCCTGTACAGACATCCACACAAACCAAGGACATTCCATATTACAGAAAGCAGAGCAGTGAGAAGACTGGAAACTATGTCATCTGAAAAGGCATTACTGGGCTGCCTGGCAGCAAGAAGAAATGGAGAAATGAAAAATTAGCAGACTTCAAATACTTCAAAGTCTATCATGGAAAGGAGGACATAGATAGTTTCTGCAGGTACCAGACATGAATGATAGAAATAAGATGAATAAGTACAGGAGATTTCTTTTCAATAGAATGAAACTTTCCTAATAATCAAAGGTATCTCTAGAGATGAAGAACTATCTCAAGAAGCAGTGAGATAGCTGTCAATGGTGGTATTTAGGTGACGACTGAAGAATGGAGAACTTTGCTTTTGAGGTTTTTTTTTTACTATTAGTAGCCTAGTCTGCCTTGCTGAGAAGGAGTATCTGAGGCCAAGAATTTATAAAGAAAAGAAATTTGCTTGGTTTATTGTTCTGCAGGGCTATGCAAGAGGCATAGCCCCAGTGGCTGCTTCTGCGAGGGCCTCTGGAAGCTTCTTCTCACGAGGGGAGCCAGCAGGTGATGATCACATAGTGAGAGAGCAGAAGCAAGAGAGGAAGAGGGGTACCCTGCTCTTGTCAATAATTAGTTCTCTAGGTACCTAAGTATGGGAACTCACTCTCTAGAGAATGGCATCAAGCTTTTCATGAGGGATTCATCCACAGTCTAAACACCTCCTGACAATGGGGATCAAATTTCAACTTTAGATTCAATGGGGCCACAAAAACCAAGTCTAAACTACAGCAATTACAGAAGAATCTCCACAGTTGACCACCTCCCTACATTAACCACCTCCTTAAGTTGACCTAATTTTCGTAGACTAGACATTTGCCACATGTACATGTCAGTACAGCAGGCCTAGCGCCTTATGTCAACCATCTCTGTATATTAACCAGTTTGTTATAGTCCCTAGGGTGGTCAACTTACAGAGGTTCTACTACAGTCTGCTTTTTAAGAACAAAATCTGGAGCTCAATATGTAAAACCCTTAATGTGGACATGCTAGTTGGAGGAACCACGGGCTCTGGGGCTCCTCCGTGCTTTCGCACTCCCCTCCCACATGCCCACACCCCAGGAGGCCTCTGAGAGGCACAATCAAGGACAATGCAAGGGCCACTCATGGAGCTTTTAGTCAGCTTTCAACTCTTCCTTTGTGAGGATCAACAGCTGGCAATGCTCTCTTTTCCACTTTTCTGTGTCTCTCTGCGTAGCCCAAGTACAGCAGTTTCCTGCTTGTGCCAGCAAACACTGGTGAGACCCAAATCTATTCAGTGAGGATACCTTATTTTTTTTTTTACTTCATTCACATATTTTTCTGGCTACTTTACCCATTTGAGGTGAGACAGGAGATTATGTGAGTGACTCAGTTTAAACACCTGATGTGGGATGAAAGGTGCTTGAGAATGTTGTCACCACACTTCTGTTTAAATGTGTTCTGACTAAAGGTCATGAGTTTTAGATGTTTCCAGTTGGGTTCATATGGTTTAATCATATAATGTGTACAATAACCCGGTGAGGTAGGGAATATTTTTTCCCCAATGCACTGGCAAATAAGTAGGTGCTCATGAAACCTGATTAGCTAAAATATCACAGATTAATAACCAATTAAGCCCGAGCCTGAGCCCAGAATTTCTGACTTTATCAATACTATTTAGGAGAAGCAAAACACAATCTGTAGCTTACGTGCTCTTCCTTGGACTACTTCATTCTAATTTAAACTTCCATATTCATCTTTGGAAACGCAGAATAATAACTTCTCAAGTCAAGTGTAAGCTGAGTCCTGGAATAAACAACTCAAAGCTACATAGACTATAAATTCTGCTCTTTGGGGCTGATTGGACTGATATTGACCTGGGAAGGCTCATATCAGTGAAGACTCACCCTGGGATTAACTCTTCATGCCATCTTTCTACTTCAGCATTGGAGGCTGATAGAATAAATTTTGGATACTCAACTATAATGGAGAGTACATGTATTCATGTGAATGAAACAACTGCCTGAGTAAGGCACGGCGGATTGAACCCCACTGTCGTATGAAGTTATATCGTCTCCTCATGGCACTTTTTCAGTCTTATACTGACTCCACAGAGGAAGGCTGTATGTAAAAGAGCATTCTGGCAGGAACCCCAAATCAATAGCAACCACAGCAGGCATCTGTCTTTTAAGAAAGGTGTTTGAATTCCTCAGGGAAGCCAAACAGTTGGTTAGTATACAGAAGAAACTGGGTGGCGCTAGTGGCTCAAAGGAGTAGGGTGCCAGCCCCATATGCCAGAGGTGGTGGGTTCAAACCCAGCCCTGACCAAAAACTGAAAAAAAAAAAAAAAATCTTTAAAAAAAATAAAAAAGTATACAGAAGAAACTGAGAAAAATGGGGGAGAATAATACTTGTAAGAATTCTTCAAATTTGAGAAATCCTTCAAATTCTTCTCTTTTTGATCCAGAGTGATAAATTTGAACAGATTGAAGCATACATCAATGTTCTGCTGCTAATTCACACCCAGTCTCTGAGTGAAGATGTGTACGCAGGGAAGTAGGTGAGACTGAATTCATTCCTGCCCCTTATAAAACCCTCATCTGGCAACAAAGATGACTATTGACCTCACCCTCACTTCCCTTTTCAGGTACTCAGAAATGGATGTTTGTAAAAACATGAGTGAGTTCCTGCTGGGCAAACAGCCTTTTACAAAGAATAGATCCTATTAACTCTTGGTTGAAATTTCCTCCTGCCTTACAGAGTTTGTGAAATCTCTTTGAAAAATCCATTTGCACGATCCTAAGATTCTGAAGCCTCTTGTAAACTGGTGATCTGAGAGACTTTTCTTCTCTGCATGCCTCTGCATGGCATCTAGACAGCAGTGCATTTCATAAGCCAGTCTCAAGCATTAAAGCAGGTGGGGGTGCAGGAGTGTGTGTGCTGACAGCTCTTTGATTTGTGAAAGGAAGACCTTTTAAGACAAGAAGAAGGTAATGCAGCATTTTACCAAAAAGTTGGTGGGAAAGTGAAAGTAGAATCAGGATGGTTGGCTCAATGTTTTCCAATGTTTCTGCTGGCCCTGAGTTTCCTTGAAAAGTGCCATGGAGGAATCCTCAGGAGTGAAGAAAGGAGTGAAGAGGTCAGGAATTCTTATCCCATTTCAAAACAAATAAGTTCTGTTTTTACCTGTCTATAGATAAGGGGTCTTTTGAAAGATTTCAATGGGTAAAAAGTTCCAAAGCTTAAAAAAATGTGAAAAGCACAAACACACTTGAATTCTTCAATGACAAATGCAGAAAGAAATAAGGGAAATCCAGTTCTTTTGTCATCTTGGCCTCTGATACAAAACCTTTAATAGACCTGTTTTAATTAGGGTTTATGTGGCTAGCTAAAGCATTAAAGCTCTATACTATCTTTCAGCTTTATCTATCATATTCTATGTTCTAACCAACCTGGATTTCTTGATTTAAGACACAGCTCTGAATTCTCTACTTTTTTACCTTTACTGATGCTGTTTCCACAGCATGTAATGGGCTTTGGGGCACCTGTCTCCACCTGTCAGCCTTTTAGTCTCTGATTAATCCAGTTTGCTGGTCAACTGTCTGAATCCTCCAGCAAGCTGTTTCATCCTTCCACATACCCTCCCTAGCACTTTTGACATATTCCACAGCACTCCATATTCCATTTTATTACTCTTTTCTTTTACTTGTTCTATTTTTTCCCACTCATGTAAGAAAAGAAGTCCACCTGTGCTGTGCCAGAGTGTGCTTTGCACATGGGCAGTGCTCAGTTGGTATAGGCTGAAATTAGATGTAACATCAGCCTCCACGGATCCTTTGTCGGATTGAATTTGCTTTTTCTTTTACAATGAGAAAAATTAATATTTCCAGATTTTGTAGCCATGTATCAGTTTTCTTGATAGGATAAATAAATATTCTTTTTCCGCATTCTCTGGAATTGCAGTTCCACTCATATAGGAACTCGAAATGATCATTATTTATAAATATGTGCTCATCTCTGGCTATTCTCAGCATCCTCACAGTTCTGGTAACTCTGGCCTCATTGCCAGTCTGTGAACACAAACACATAACATTTATTTTTGCCTCAGGGCCCTTGCAATTTTCCTCTCTATGTGGCTTATTTTTCACCCTCAGTCCAGCCAGATCACTGCTCTTGCAATATAGCCTCAAATAAGCTTTTACTCACCTCTTATCTTAAAGGACACTTTATTATTCGCCATACCTGTTACCTCAGCTGATTTTACTTAGCATTATATGATATCATACTTCTAAGTTGATTTGTTGATCTGTCTTGCTAGAAATGAAGTTTTACAAAGGTTGAGACTAAGTCTTGTACACTAACATAGCTCCAGCACTGAAATAGTACCTGGAATAAAACAAGGGTTCAGTGAGTATTTACTAAGTAATTGGAGATCTAAAGAAATTAACATAGGAAAACTATTAGTAGAGCAGTGTGTGGCTTCCCAGGAAGAATTCTGGACTGGAGATAGATCTGATCACTTCTCCCTGTGCAGCCCTTAACTAAAGAGTAGGCTGGGTTAGCTCCACCTACTGCTCTAATTTCCATTTTTATTTTGCTCTTTCTTTTCTTCTGAACTAATTAAGAATATTAGATGAGAGAGACAAATTTTAAAAAATCTAACTTTCTATGATTGTTAAATAAGCTGCACTCCCTCAGACTCATGGCATCTCCTCATCCAAGCTGCTGGCATGCACTGGGGGAAGTCAGCTTCCAACAGAATTGTGACATAGACAAGAAGTGACCGGAATTCACCCTGGAGCTGTTGATATGTGTGGAGCTGTTTAATGAAACGACAGCTCTTGTTTTGTAAAGCAGCTAATGGACTTGACAAGAATCACAGTTTTCATGGGAAGACACTAGCGGTCCGAATAATGAGTCTTTAACTCACTCACCAGGACTGTCATATCCTCAAAATGCATTTGTTAGGAGCTGTATTGGGCCAAATGCTTAATAAATTCAATAATCTTCTCACTAAGTAAGTGCCAGCTGAGTTAGTGAAGCTCCATGTACTCAGTGGGCACTAAGCGTGCCCGGCTTACGATCTCATTGGACTATTTTCATTGTACTGACACCTTCAAACACAGGGAAGCTATCCCAAGGAAGTGGGGAAGAAGGGGAAATGAGAACTAATTATGAACTGGTTGCTTTTCTGAATGAAGAAGGGGCGACAAACCTCACTGAGGTGTAAAGCCAATTACAAAATTCACTTAAGTGTAACAGATAAAAGCCTGAAATAGTAGACTATTAATTAAGGACAAGAACATTAAGATGAGAACGATGACCATTTAGCCTTAGCCCAGTGAAGCATGTTTCTCTTACCAATAAACTGGCGATAGGATTTTGGGGTGAAAACCTTGCTGGAACTATGAAGTGCTAACACAAAGCTAGCATGGGAGGCATGAAGCTCAGCAGCCCAACTTCCAGTGATGCCTTGACTTCTTGGCTGATTCTAGCATTAGGGATTTATTACCATGCAAGTTATTACCAGTCCACAGGTCAAGGACTTGTGGAGGATAAAGCAGATAACAAGCAAGACCGGATTAAAAAAACAAACAAACAAACAAACAAAAAAAAAAAACGGAACTAAAACTCAGAGTGAGCATGCTACAATTGTAGGCCCCCTGGGCATTATTACCAGGCATGACCACTTCAAGGTCTAAGTCGTCTCTTTGCTCATCAGCTCTCTTGCCTGACTGGCCAGTGTTTCTCATGCACACATTTCTTTACTGTCCCTCATTTCATCTTCTCGGCACCTGGAGCCATCATGTGTTCTCTTGGGAGCCCAAAGTTGCATTCCACAGTGTCTAACTTCCCCTCCCACACCAAAAGATGATTCTTCAACCTGTCCCTACTGAGAGATCTCACCGTGATCATGTTCCCTCCTTTCCCATTTGCTGCAGGAGCTGCTCTCTGGCAGGTGTAGGCAAGAGATGAACATGCAGGTGTTAAAGTCACCTGAGAGAGGTCTGTGCATTACACAAAAGACACAAAACCTTTTCAGAAAGACACAAAACCTTAATATGAGTAACATTAAACACATATTAAACTTTAAAACATGAGAAAAAAATTGAAGACTATTCTTTTATCAAGAATGAGTCTAGATTTTAGCCCAAGAACCTGGCTGGCTATTCTGACCATTGTAAGATAGTGTTCTTTCCAATAAGCCAAATCAACATGTCAGTACGATGTATGTCACACAAGTGGTCGTCAACCTTTCCTTGGCACCAGGCACTGGTGTCACAATGACAATTTTTCCACATATCCGGGCAGAACTCAGGAGTGTTCCAGTGCAGCCCATTCCTAACAGGCCACAGATCAGTACCGGGGATCGGGGACCTCGTGTTAGGCTGTTAGATGTTTAGAGTACTGAATTTTTAGACTTCTTGGCAGGCTAAAGGGAAGGGTAAGCACATTGGGTTCCTTAGGTCACCGCCGGGGCCTATGTTTACCATTGAGGAAGAATAGCACTATTGCTGGAAGACAGAAGAGTAAGGTTTTGGTCCCATTTATATATCGTTGCAGGCAGAATTTTCTTAAGGATGTGACGTACCTCCAGCCACCCCACAGCCATCAGGAAAACAATGTACTGAAAAGAAATTTGAATCAGACTGTCAACAAACCCTGACCTTATATGCTGGTCTCATCATTTTCTCAAACAGCTATCTACAACTTAGTGATATTGTGGGAATTAAAGGTATATACACCCACATATATACATGTATATACATACATATCTTTGACAAAGATTCTAGCATCAGTGGAGAAGTCAAAAGATAAATTATTTTTAAAATCTTTATCAAAGTGTAAAGGGAACACTTCCTTAGTTATTGTGAATAATAAATTGCCTGAATTTTCATCAGGTAAGAAATAGAAGCCACTTCCTAGTCACCAATGTCTACCATGAGAAAATAATAATAACTCTGTGAACAGTTCTCAAATTTGGATAACACTTTGGATGGCACTTACCCCTGATCAGGTGCCCTTTCTGGTTCACACACACACACACACACACACACACACACACACACACAGACATACATTCATCCTCAGAGGTCATGTAAACCAAATAGAAGCACAGTGTCTCCCTTCTCTCCACCACCTGCTGAGGTGACCAGCCTCCAGTGGATCAGCATCAGGCTCTCTGCCTCTTCCAGTGACATGACAGGGATCATTCTGCTTCCAGTCAGCATTTGGAAGGTTTTCTGGACACAGGCCCTTAATAAGATGCAGTGTTTTTCCTCAGCGTGCCAGACCACAGGGTGCAGAAGAGGCCATGCTATTCTTTGCTGTTTCTATTGTTTTATTCCCCATGACAGGGTTCTCCATGGCTATGTGAGTATTAATGATTTTACCAAAGGATTGGCATCACTGGGGCGTACTGTCACAAAGGAGAAGAATTCAAATTGTGTGCCTACTCTTCTCACAGTTCTGAGAAGCACATGTGAAACCCATCCTTGATATTCTCCTGAGGACAATGATCTGTCTCTTTGGCTCATAGCATTCATCTCTTTTTCTAGAAGAAGGTTATTTCTGTCTCTTCTAATCTGCACTGTGTAATGGATACCCACATCCTGAGAGCTCTACCCCTTTCCTGACAGTGGCAGTAGGTTGAACAAGTCTAAGTTTGGGCTGGTAAGACAAGGAAAAGAATAGGAATAATTATTCCCTGCTTTCAAATTCTGTCCTTTATGAATGGCTAATGAACATACAAAAAAATGCTCATTGTCCCTAATCATAAGAGAAATCAGGACTACCCTGAGATAGTACCTAAGTCTCAAAGCTGCCTCTAGGTGCTGGCATGGATATGGAGAGAAGGGAACACTTTACATTTCTGGTGGGACTGCAAACTAATACACCTTTTTGAAAGGAAGTATGAAGAATCCTCAGAGAACTCAATTTAGACCTCCCATTTGATCCTACAATTCCAATACTAGGCATCTACCCAGAAGAAAAAAAAATCCTTTTATTATAAGAAAGTTTTCCCTAGAGTATTTATTATAGCTCAATTTACAATCACCAAAATATGGAAACAACCTAAATGTCCACCAACCTAGGAATGGACTAACAAGCTTTGGTATATGTATACCATGGAATGTTATTCAGCCACTAATAAAGATAGAAACTTTACATCTTTTGTATTAACCTGAATGGAGGCGGACCACATTCTTCTTAGTAAAGCATCACAAGAATAGAGAAGCAAGACTCCAACGTACTCAATTCTAATATGAAGGCAGTAGATAAATTAATATGGGGGTAGGGGAATGAGCAAGTGGGGAAAGGGCAGGAGGGAGAAGAATGGGGGGTCATGGTGTATGGCACAGCTCTGGAGGCGGGACAAAATTATAAGAGGGACTTCATCTAACAAATGCAATCAATGTAAACCCAATTCTTTGTTCTCTCAATGAATCCCAAACAATCAGAAAATAATTCTGTCCTTTGGGGACTTTATGTCTTATTTCTCTTCCTGGATATTACTACGGGTACAAAAGACTTTGCCAAACATTTCAAATTATTCCTTGATAGGATTATATTAAGTTCTCTGCCATACCAAGCCTACCAATGTCTATTTTGGATGGGGGTAGGAGGATTTGTTCTTTGCAATTAGAAGAATATTTGAAAAAGTCAGTTTTCTTTTAGAAAAGCATAGTCACTTGGTATTTTTATTGACAAATACAAATTATTTATAATTATGGTATACAACATGTCTTGATAGATACATACTCCATGAAATGGCTAAATTGAGATAATCCATCTGTGAAGCTGTTCCATACACTTACCATTTTTTGAGTATGTAGAGAGAATACCTAAAATCGACCGTCTCTGGGTTGACCTTTTCTTGTAGGTTCCTCACCAGAAAATAGCCTTTTCTAGATTTAGTTTAAACTAGCCTCACTGCTTAAATGGAAATCTCTTTTCCCTTTAAATGTTACTGATGTTCACCTTGGAATAAGCCAGAGTGGAAAATAAAACAAATAGCTTTTATTACATAATGGGCCCAGCTTTTAGGCAAAGACTGACAGGAATAAAAGGATTTCCTAGGTTTTTATAAATTGGTCCCACAGTATCTAGCTTGGTGCTCAAACGCCTTCCAAATCCCCTTTGAGTGCTTTTTAATCTCTACTAAAATGGAACACCAAGTCACACATCATACATCTTCCTCCATCGGCGCATTGCCGGGCACATGGCATCAGGCATTCTGGGGACCAGGTGGAGCTGTTGGAAGATGGGCATTGGAACAGGCCGTGAGGACAGTGGTCACACGTTTAATCTAATGCTTATGTTTTGAATTTGAAGCACTGATGTCTGCAGTTAGCAAGATACATGGTTGTGTAGAGCAAGGAGGAGAATGCTTCCAATGTACTTGAATGTCTATTTCCACAATGTACATAATTGAATTATATATTTGATTAAATCAGAAAATGGAAAAATCTTTGGCAAATGGCACCCTGGGCTGTCTACCTTAACATGAACTCACTCACTACCTCACTGCCAGCTTTAATATGGCAATTAGTGCCAGCAAAACTCTATTTACTTATAGACCTAATTAGAGATCAAGAGAGTGGCTCACTTTTGATAATTACATGGCTGTGGCCCATCTATCAGCCATTGTTAAATTGTTGTTATATTAATGTAAAGCTTATAATCACTGCTGTTCCAAATTGAATAAAATGTTCTTGCCAATTCTCCAAT
Organism: Loris lydekkerianus; assembly: GCA_963574355.1. NCBI lineage: Eukaryota > Metazoa > Chordata > Mammalia > Primates > Lorisidae > Loris > Loris lydekkerianus. The sequence goes on along the minus strand of CAUYPK010154903.1, from coordinate 17,487 downwards.
GCAATTAATTTACATAAAAGCCTCTGGAACCAAAATTAAAATGATATACATCTTTGCAAAGGCTTCAGTTAAAACAAAGCTGAGTAATAAGGAACTCATGCATCTTTTCCCCCTGCATTTTTATGTTTACTGGAGTTAATGCCCAAACAATCATTAAAATGTGCCTAAACTAATTAAAATTGTTGTGCTCATACCTCATTTACCATGTACTCTAACTTATTATTCAAGGCATTAATATTTTAAACTCCCTGTTCCAGAGTCCAGGGAGATTCCAGGCAGAGGAACAGGTCAGCAGTTCCTCTTTCCTTCCAAGAATCTGAATATAAATCACATTAATCTCACTGAGGAATTTTGATTTTGACTCAGATGAAGAGAAGGCATAGGTAAGAAGAGAGATCATAGGTAGACTGGTCTGCTTTGTCCTTTCTGTTTACACTAAGTAAATAAAATAAAACATAGTCACATATCATCAGAAGATCTGTACAAGTTTGCAAGCCAGGAATGTTACATAATAGATGCCACATTTTTATCAACTGAAAGATAGGGAAACAAAAGCATGGTTTAGGTTGTGTGCTAGGCACTTTCTCATTAAAGCTGGCAGAGGAAGATGTAATGGTGTGGGATTAGGAGCTTTGAGAGCTTCATTTTAAATATACAATTGATGCAGCCATTATTTATAGCAGAGCCATGTAAGATCATTGAGTCCGTGTGTCTGACATGAGAAGTCATATTAATAACTGTGCTTATTTTATATTAACAAGTCTATTTATGTTACTCAATTACCAATACTTACAATTTATTAAGAGACTATTCTGAAGCAGTGTCTCTTACAGAATTTATTCAATCTATATAAAATACTATTATTGTTACCATTTTAAAGTTTGATCAAAAACTAAAGTTCAGAAATACTAAGTAGCGTCCCTAAGGTCACATGCTATAGAGGACACAGGAGATTAAATTCATGTGGATGTTTCTGAAGTTCATGATTTTTCTATTAGACCTTGCTGATTCTTTAATTTTGATTCTTGTGGAGCTGATAGGTAACTATTTCTTCCACACACATCTCCTAGGTAGTTCTCCTTCACAGGCAGTGAAAAGTCTGCTATATTACCATAACATAGCCTATAAAAACATGAGTAGAAATCTTCTTTTTGCTATGAAAATTATCATGAGGAACCTTAGCCTGTTATAAGCAGAATATTTGGCAAATCCTTGATTTAACTTAAAGCACATCTTCTTAACGGACTGCGGAATAGTTCATTCTAACTTAAGGTAAAAGAAAATACTGGTTATTGGCAAGATGGGGTCTATAGAGTATACATTTTTCTTGAAACCCATTTCTGATTTTTCATCTTTTGACTGCAGTTACTAAGTAACTATGAATGTGAACAAATCAATCCTACTTAGAGCCTATTTTCATCATCTTTAAAAAAAAGAAGATGCTGTATAAGATGTTCAAAAAGCATCTATCTCCACATCCACGCCAACATCTCTGGTCTTGGGATTTTCATCTAACTCCACTAAGATTAACTTATATCATGACTTTCTTATTCCCTCCTTGAAGTAGAAGGTGGCAGACACTGAGAGCCACTAGTTACAAGAGATAGTAAGTCCTTACTTAACACCATCAATAGGTTTTTGGACACTGGAATTTTAAGCCAAATGAAATAATAATAAAAATGATCTTCCCATAAGTTTATTGATACAAACAAGAATTAAATTTCTAAGGCATATTTCTAGTCAGAAAACCATGACCAAACCTCTGAAGAAAGGGCAGAATATTTCTAATAGTACACATTGAAATAAATTTGAGCTACACATACATACATACATTCAAGGAAGATTAGTAATTACAGTCAAGATAATTGTTTACCCAATTTTTGTGAATTGGTGAATGACAGCAGTCATTGTGGTGGTGGGTTCAATTAGGAAATCAGAATTTGTAAATCAAAATTTGTAGAGAGCATCTCCTACCATGTGGTTCAAAAACAAACAGTCACAGACATGACAGGCTCGCTCGGCACTTTTGGACCACACCATTTATTGTCATGCATCTGTATGATTATTGTGTACTTTACGCATTTTTATTTTACAATCATTTGTATTAATCCCTTCATTTGTTATCCGACTTGCTTATTTCAGTTCAGGTTCAGGCCTGAGAGCCTGTCCTGGTACCCCAGGGTACAAGGTGGGACACTTCCCAGGCCAGAATGCCATCCTGGGTACACTCACACACCCACCCAGGCTCACTCACATTGAAGAGAACTCTATCGGAGGGACTTCTCCAGTTCCTTCTTGAACCTTGTACAGCCTAACTTAAGAAATAAAGCAATAGGTGAGTGTTCATCATTGTTCTTTCTGACAAATAAAGAAACAGTCATAGCCCAAAGTTTAGATGGGATAAAGAAACGGAACCAGGCATTTTACATAAGAAAATGTCATTCCTCATTTTTGGATAATTGGTATGAATAAATATTCACATGTATCCTACTATGTGCACTTACTTTGCATTCAGAAGCTATAAAATAGATATTCTTGGGCTTTGAAGGCCTTGTAAAATTACAGTAGGAGTGGGCATGACAAACAAGTGGAACATTTAGCATCACAGCATCAAAATAACAGTTCAAATATTAAAATTGCCCACAAACTGTACTAATTATTATGTGGATTAAATCAGGCAATTAAGGCTGACTTGAAAAGGGATATTTCTATTATAGTTATCACATAATTCTTGAAAAAGGAAGAGAGATACAAGCTGGAACTAAAGAGTCTGTATAGTGTAAATAAACAAAAATAACTGCCCTTGTTTTATTGAGATATATATACACACATACATACACACACATATAGTTATGCATCACATAGCAACGTTTCTCTCGATCACAAGCCATATATATGATGATGGTGGTCCCATAAGAACCTAAAATATTTCAAACATTGTAGCCATCATAATTTAATTACGGCAAAAATTTAAGGCATTTCCGTTTCTATGTTTAGATACACAAATTCTTAACAATTACGTTATAAGTACAGGCTGGAGATGGTACCAAGAGGTAGTTAAGAGTGTGTACTTGCGTATTAGACAACCTGGGACTGCATCCCAATGTGTTACATTCACTTTCCTGTGACCTTTCTAGGGCCATTTCATCCTGAGCAGGTAGGTTCACAGTTCCTGCAGCCTATACAGCCCTCAAAGGATCACAAAAATGTTGGAGATGTGGAATGCATACTCTGCAAATCCAAACTTAATACATGTTTACTAAAAGGTACATTATAGTCTATAATCCAATCCATTCTTATTCAGCCAACCAGAATATAATAAAGTTTAAATCTCAAGAGCATGATAAATAAATTATGCATTATAAAATATGAACATTTTTATGAAATGTACATCAAAATAATTGTAAAATTTTTATGTGTGTATTCATATATTTGGAATGATGTAAAATGATATGGAGTCTGGAAAGAAAGAGCATTTGTGGGATGAGAAAGATTTCAGTGGCCCCACAAGTAATGTCTCTATGTCAGTTTCATAGGATTGTTTTAGAGAAAAAAAAAAAAAAAAATGAGTTAGTACATGTGAAATATTATGAGGATTTCCAGCATAGTGGCCACTGTAAATGTTTCTTTAGATTAACATTGTCATTATTATTAAGACATTCTTTCAATAACCAAATACATGTTAAGTAGATGCATTATTTCTGATTTTACCTATAATAGTCTATTACTTCAAAAGATTAAATATTTCTATATTGCTACAAAAGTAAAGAAACCAAACCATTTTCCTAGATACATTGTTAGGCCAAGGTATTATGCCAAAATATCTTGATCTAGATAATAGAGGATTTCTAGACATTGTATTCATGTAACAATGCAAGAGAATTCTAGAAATACACATGAAAGCAAGGAATTATTCTCCCCCCCCCATAGCATTGAATAAATGTATCAAATGTGTAAAGAGAAAGACCTTCACTTCAAAGGATACTGCCTTAGCTAAGTTTAATTGATAAACTAATGTCAACACAATTGGCTGTGATAAAGTGAGGCTTAAATGATTTGAAAACACTTTGGAAGCAGGCAAATCAGATAATCACTGTCTTTATGGCTGGAAAGTTTCAGCTGGTATTGACAAGTTGTAAAGATAAAAGCTTAGTGCACAGTTAAGAGCTAAATGCCTAGGTTGGGTTCTGGATCAATGTCAATAAAAGTGTAAAAGCACCAAACTTGAAATGATCTCTCATAGTGTTCTGTTGTGCTGAACTTTTCAAGATGATAGTACAGGACTTCACTTACTGGAAAACTTTTGCTTGTCATTAGGCCAATACTTTCCTCTGTTCTCTACCCCACTGCTTAGAAGTCTTAGGTGTTGTGTGTTGTACCCTGCATTGCAGCTGCTGGTTTGCAAACATTTCTATTGGCTGACTGTTAATGACTTATGAGAGACTAGAGTTAGACCTTACCATTTGTAGGTATTTTTTTCTTTCTGAAACCAAGATGGAATTTGCCTCACGGCTTTGCTCTGATCTCAGCAAACACAATTTCAAAAGAAGTTTTCTTGTTTTTCCAAATGCTGTTTGCATGAGTTGATTCCCTGTCGTGGAGCCTCAAAGCTAGTGGGGAAACGTGTGGGTATTGGGCGGTGTAAAGGATTCGCTGCATTTAGCTCCAATCAGTGTACTGATTGTGCCTGTAGGTGACTCCTCCAACGTCTCCAACCTCTGCTTTTCTCTTTTGTTTACAGGAGCGGAGGGCACAGTGTTCCCTAAATCTATAGAAACACCTAATGTCAGGGCAGACCCCTTCAAGGAACTAAGGTAATCGTCTGACTTTGGTTTGCATTGATTAGTGGCTCTTGCCTTTTTCTGTGCAAGGGGCCAGTGATTCACTTTGAATAAGTACTAGCGTCACAACATAAATACATACAAAAATTGGGATACACATGAAAAGCAAGGTACTAAAATCAGAAATAATATCTTCCATTTTGGAGAGGACTGGAAGATAAGTTGCAACCACAAGAAAATTTTTTCTAAGAACTTCAGAAAATTTAGAGTCTGCAATAAGAGGTTGTTGCCAGCTTTGTAACTAGGAGGTTTGGATTCATTCATGGACAATGTTGGTTTCCTGCTGTAGTTTGTGTGACAAAAACCTATCCAATTACAAAACTAGTTAGTATAATATAATTTGTGCTGATGAACTCAAAGAAAGGGATACCTAAAAGAGGCTAAGACTAAGCCCGCTGCAGATGTTTTCTGTATAACAAGCCCTTCTTAACTTGGGGCAGTGGTGCTAGAACTTCCTTCTGTGAATATTCCACATCCTGGTTTCAATCTTCAAATACCTTAAGTGTGCTTTTTTAGCAGAGGATGTCTCTGAGACTCTGTGTACTCACTGGCAACTAGGGAAAACAAAAAGAACAACAGATAGATAAATAGATAGGTGGACAGACAAGCAGTCATAGAGACATGGTGTAAAAACCAGTCCAGCCACCAAACAGCCATCACCCAGCCTACAAAATGGAAAACTTAAAAAAACGTCATGTCAATATACACATAACTGCTATTTCTATTGTATTGATATAATTATAACTGCAAAGAATTCAGTGCATACAGGCTTTCTTCACTTCTGGTAGTTTTTCTAACTAAAACCAATCATAAATCACAAATCAGCCTTAAATGGCATTGAATAACTGTTTCATAATAGATACCAAAATGGTCAAATATGATCTGAGCTTGGTGGCTCACATCCTTAATCCTAGAACTCTGGGAGGAGGATTTCTTGAGCTCAAGCCCAGCCTGAGCAAAAGCAAGACCCCATCTCTACTAAAAATCTAAAAAAATTATCTGGGCATTGTGATGGATGCCTGTAGTCCCAGTTACTTAGGAAGCTAAGGCAGGAGGATCACTTGAACCCAGGAGTTTGAGGTTGCTGTGAGCTAGGTTGACACCATCGACTGTAGTTTGTGCAAAAAAAAAAAAAAAAAGGCAAATGTGGTTGCATCATACAGGTTTTCTCCACTTTTTCACAATGCCATCTCAAGATCTATGCTTTGCCAAAACAGCAGGGGCTATGTTGAAGTTTGTATTTCATATATCAGACACATTTTTAGTAAGTAGAAAATGTATCACCTCATTACAAAAACCATAGTGTTTTTTGCAAGCCTGTAAGTTTTTGTGAATATAGCAAAATAAATTAAACCAAAAGAAGAGGATAATTGGTGGGGAATGAGAACCTTCCCTAGCAAAATCCACATATAGTGGGCTATATTTTTTAGATTATACATTATAGCACAAGCTTGTGCCATTTTTAGAGATGAGGACTCACTCCGGGTCAGGCTGGTATCAAACCGGTGAGCTCAGGCAATCCACAAACCTTGGCTTCCCAGAATGTTAGGATTACAGGCATGAGCCACCACACCCAGCCTTAAAATAAATTTTCCATAGTTAAAAAACAAACCCAGCCTAACCAAAACAAATGAAAAGATAGCTCTACATGCATGAGGTCATGTTAGAGATCCATACTGTGAAGAACGTAGCCCAGAGCGTCTGCTCATGCAGTGCTATCACCATAGTGAGAGTGTCAATGCACAACTTATAGGAAACCTTGACACTTACTTAAAAAATTAAACCTCCAAAATTTGCAAGCAAATCTCCTAAATCTAGTGCAAAAAATAAACATTTTTGGCAGTTGTTTCGTTTCTTTTGCTTATTTTAAAGTTATAAGTATATTCTACAAAAAGTAGAAATAAAATATTTTTATAGGAAGCATAAAAATATATTCTAATGTCACTCTAAAACTCTTCTTTTGTTTGCCCCTGTTGTTAAAATCGTGGCAGTCTGAACTGAGTCAGGAACTTAGAATTTATAGATTAGCCTCTTGCCTCTTCCTCCTTTTGAAATTTTCTTTTCTTTTCTTTTCTTTTCTTTTTCTTTTTTCTTTTTTTTTTTTTTTAGATGGAGTCTTACTCTGTCGCCCTCAGTAGAGTGCCATGGTATCACAGATCACAGAACCTCAAACTCTTGGGCTTAAGCGATTCTCTTGCTTCAGCCTCCCATAGCTGGGACTACAGGCACCTGCCACAATGCTCAGCTATTTTTGTTGTTGTTGTTGTTGTTGTTGTTGTTGTTGTTGTCATTATTGTTTAGCAAATCCAGGCCAGATTCGAACCTGCCAGGCCTGGTGTATGTGGCTGGTGCCCTAACCACTGAGCTCCAGGCTCCAAACCTGAAACTTTTTTAATGGTAGCTTTTTTGTTGTTGTTGTTTTGTTTTGTTTTGCTGGGTTTGAACCCACCACCTCCGGCATTTGGGACTGGTGCACTAGCCCTCTGAGCCACAGGCACTGCCCTTAATGGTAGTTTATAAGAGAGTCTCTCACCAATTGAAAAGCTAACCAGTTGTGGTTGATACGTTAACCCAGAGCAAAATGTCTATAAATGTTTCACATTTGTTATTTAATGCTGCCACATTTTACTTTATATTATGGATTGTTATTGACCTTGGATAGTGACTAAATAATTAATGAACTTAGTGTTTAACTTTCTGGCTTCTGATGCTACATCAGCATTGGATCAGTCTTACTTGGCCACGTTCACACTGGTGTGTCTTCTAAACCTAAGAAAGTATAGTAAGTAATTTAAAGTGAGGTCCCTGGCCTTGTTCAGCAGGTGGAGATGAGTGAGCTCTTCAGGTGAAGTGAAGGTGGCCCACTCCTCAGTGGTGGCACAATGGAGGAAAAGAGCACTGTGCTAGGATCAGACACCTACTGCAAACCCACTATAGGGGCCAACGGAAACTTCCCTTCACCTTCTGGAGGGTCACTGAACATCAACTGACAAGGGGCAGGTTAATATGTGAAAAGGCATACACATTTTATGCTAACCTACATAGCACGAGAATGACAACCCATGACCCAGTGAGGTAGAGATGCTTATCTGCTGTTTTTTTATAGGAGAGAGGAAATGGGGGAAAGGTAGCAATTTGGGGAATAGTCAGTGATTTTTAGGGAAAAATGGATGCATCTGGAGAATATACAATGGCCTGGGACAAAGTCTATTGGGCCTACAAAGGAGACAATGATTTGTGACAAAAGTCTGTCTAGGTGTGTTGACAGATTTCAATTTTTCTTTCTGTGATATGAGTTCTATTAATAGAAAACTCAAAGAAGAGACCAGAGTTAATCGTTCTCTTCCTTGTGGAGTCCAGACGTCAGGCAGATAAGGGAACTTCAGAGAAAAGCTTCTGTCTGCTGGCCTCCCCAGGCCCTCAGTTTAAAAGCTTCAGCCAACCCCGGTGCCATCTTTTGAGGGTGTTGGTTTCTGAGCCCCAGCATCACTATACAGCCTCATGTTAATTATGAGGGATCTCTATCTGTAAAAAGCCAAGTCATTTCTAGCTTCGCTGATCACTTTATGTTAACATTTTATTTTTAAAATGTTTTAAATTTAAAGAAAAGTTGCAAAATTTATACAGACTACTCCCATATATACTTTATTCACTTTTCTCCAAAGTTAACACAGACAGCAGGTGCCTGTCTGTGATACAATTATCACAACTAACAAATTAACATTGTAACCCTCTAATATTGTACTTTATCTGGGATTTATTTAAAGGAATAAAGTGGGAAGGGAGGGGAGGGGGGAGGTTTGATGGAGGGAGGGTAAACGACCGGACCACAGCTATGGAGCATATTGCAAGCGTACAAGTCAAATCTGTCATGTGCAGAACATAAATGTCTTAACACAATAATCAAGTAAATAAGGCGAAAGCTATGTTGATTGGTTTGATGTAAGCACGTCAGATTGTATAAAAAAACAACACATTGCATTAATATGCATATGCATTAATGTATTCATGATCTATGTGTATATGACTTAATAAAAAAAAAAAAGGAATAAAGTCACCCGAATGTCTTTCATATTAACAAATATATAAAAAGGAGGTTAGCAAACAAAGCTATTTGTTGAGCTGTGAATAAACAGATTTTTAAAATTCTCACTGCAATTAAGTTGGAATATCTTTAATAAGATTTTTTGTTTTTTTCTTTAATGTTCTATACCTAGATTTTCGTGGTCCTACTTATTATTAATGGGAGACAAACAGAGCAAAAGACCACAGCTTATTTATACATAGACTATCTTCTAAGATGAACAAGCAAAAATTTAAATATATGTATCTCTCACTTACCCAAACAATTAAATGTGAAAAAATTACACCTGTTTTAAAAATTTTCTCCTCCAGGGTAACGTGTCCTCAAATTTCTGTCTTGACTTCTAGTGGTTTTTTATAGTCTCTTTTTTGTGTGTGTGCTCCTTTGTTGATGAAGGAGGAGCAGAATTGAGGCTTCTGGCATTTCTTTCTGAAAGATGTCAGTTAAAGGAGAGGTACCTTCCACTTCGCTGCACTTTTGTTTCATTGCCTTTTTTTTTTTTCAAGAGTTATTATAGTTACTCTATTTGTAGTTTTTCCTAATAAGTTTGTGAACAATCAGAGTTGATTGTTTTTGTAATCAAATTCACAAAAAGGAGAGTTGCTTCTCTTCAGACAAGTAATAACAAGTGTTACCAAGGTCACTCCGTCTTAGGCAGTGTTTACTGACTTCACCCCTGCAGGGTAATTCTGAAGTAAAGACATTCTAGATTCAAGGCTATCCTTAAAAATATACCACAGACCATACTCATCCCTTGAAATAAGAAAAACTAACATTGAATTGGAGTTGGATTTTAATAAATTCACAATCTTAAAATATGAATATATTAAATGTTCACTTCACTTTTTTTTTCTTTTTCTCCTGAAGTCTATGTACAGAGAAATGGAAAAAAAAAAATCACTGATCTCAGGCTGTTCATGATCTGAAACAGGAAAAAGGCTATTCAGTTTTGCATATGTATTTTCTATAAGAACAGAGGCTTCCCTTGAATGCTTGCCTTGCTCTACAGATTCCTTTCAACTGTGAAGTTCCCTATTGGATTCTGATCCTTCAAGAACAGGAAGTAAACTGTGAAACCTTATTTCCCAGACAAATGCAAATGTGAAAAGAAGGAAGAAGGTTATATAGACTACTTACTACCTTTACTCCTATAATGAAGTAGGTTTTCTAAATATCTTCTAAACCGTGGAAGGAACCACAAAAAAGCAAGAAGCCAAAACGTCTTCCCATCCTCACTCAGCTGATGTGCTGATGTTCTTTTACTTCATATATATTTATCACAAAGATGGTGACCTGATTATCTGGCTCCTTGAAGGTCCAGAACTGTCTACCAAGTATTTGTTGGACACTTATTTCAAGTCAAGACATGTGACAAACACTTGGAACCCAGGGATAAATAAATGAGAGCTCAAATAATTTATAGTTAAGGAGAATACAGTAAAAATGTAACCCAAAAATATAGTACAGGGTGATAATTTCTAGGATGGAGATATGAACCAAGCCAGAGAAAACACAGATAATGACAAAATCAACTTAAAAGTGTGACACAAGGCTATCCAAAGAAAATAACACTGGAACAAAAAAAAGACAGACAAGGTAAAAAGTAATAAATAGGTCTTAGAACCTGGGAACAGTGTCTCAGACCTGTAATCCTAGCACTCTGGGAGGCTGAGGCAGGTGGATTGCCTCAGCTCAGAAGTTCGAGACCAGCCTGAGCAAGAGCAAGACCCCATCTCTACTAAAAGTGGGGGAAAAGAAAGCATCATGGCAGCTGCCTGTAGTCCTAACTACTGGGGAGGCTGAGGCAAGGGAACCACTTGGGCCTAAGAGTTTGAGGTTGCTATGAGCCATGATACAACAGCACTCTATCCAGAGTGACAGTGTGAGACTCTATCTAAAAAACAAAACAAAACCTTAGGGATGATAAATGATTATTGCTGTATTAAGCCACTACATTTAATATATACATACATAGGTCTTAGAATTCTAAAGGAACTATTTTCTGGCACCATTTAGTATAAGGGCACATACACTGACTTATTTCTGGAGTTCCCCAAAACATTACTGAATATTTACATAAATGGGGATTTATAACATAAGTTTTCTTATGACAACTGTATTCTTGTATAAATTGTGTGGAGGCAATTTTAGATACGGTTGCAAAAGACTTTAAGGATTTTTGTGTGAGAAATTAGTGCATCACATAATTTAGGACTGAAAAATTTGCTAATCTCAATCCTATTCCACAGCTCAAAATAAATAAAAACATTACTTGTTGCTGTTTATTTTTCTCCACAATATTACCAGGGTTTTAATGATAAAGCAGAAAGATTCAAATACACATCTGTTACTCCCATTATGCACTTCAACATTCTGTAGGGGGGGTTGTTTTTTGTTTTTTTAATGGAAAAGTACTAAATCTGAACTCCTTTGGGAAAGTATGAGATTTAAAGTCTGTGTATATCATAGGGAAACAAGGATTAGAAAAGGCTCACACAAGTTGGCAAAAAATGAATTTATTTTTTTAATTTTATTTTATAATGTCTATGCCAACAAAATATTTATTGGCTCCCCCTGTTTTATAAATTTAAGCTATCAAAACAGTCTGTCAGAGCCTGAGGGCTAGATCAATTAAAGGCTTGGTAAAACACTGTCCACCCCCAAAGTCAAAATACCAAAAATTTAGACAGTCTGACTTTTAAAAACATACAAGTTGAGCATCCCACATGCAAAAACCTAAAATCTGCAATAACCACACACCCAAAGTGTTTTGAGTACCGACATAAGACTCAAAGCAAATGCTGTGGGAACTTTTCAGATTTCAGATTTTTGGATTGGAATGTTCACCAGTTAGTGCACATATCCCAAAATCTTGAAAAAAGTGCAAAATCCAAAACACTTCCAGTCCCACATATGTAGGGTAAAGGATACTCAACCTGTATAACATATATGTTAAAAAAGAGAGGGAAACAGACATACAAAGAGAGATAGAAAGATATACGCACATACAGAGGAGTGGATATTGAGCTTCTTAGCTGTGAGTCCATGGTATATGGGCAATACCATTGAATTCTGGAAGAAATTCTTTATTTCTTTTTGTCTTTTTTTTTTTTTTGAGACAGAGTCTTAGTTTGCTGCCCCTGGCAGAGTGCCCTGGCATCATAGCTCACAGCAAACTCAACTCTTGAACTCAAGCAATCCTCTTGCCTCAGCTTCCCAAGAAGGTGGGACTATAATGCACCCGCCACAACGCCCAGCTATTTTTAGAGATGGGGTCTTGCTCTGGCTCAGGCTGGTCTGGAACTCCTGATCTTAGGCAATCACTTGTCTCAGCCTCCCAGAGTACTAGGATTATATGCGTGAACCACCATGCCTAGCCCCAGAAATTCTTAAATGTTCTCCTTTCTGAACATTTTACAGACATGCCCTGTAATTTTCTTAATCTCGTTTTTCCTCCAGTATTCCATGTACTTAGACTATGTATTTTTTAGTTTCGATTTACATTTTTAGAATTAAAAAGTGTTTGATCATATATCACAAGTATTGAAGTGATTCAAAGGAAACTTGAAAAAACATAGCAGACCAAATAACAGCACAGTTACAAAAGGTCCTTACAAATTAGAAGACTCATAAACAGTGTCCATGTTGGTCCATAGCCTATGCTTTCTAATATTCTGTACTGGAGTGAATTTGGCCCCAAACCCTACCTGTTTTGCAAATTTGGGCAGATCTCTTAAGCTCTGGTAGCCTCAGCACCTAGAACATAAGAAAAGCTCCATGAACATAAGCTCAACAAGTGTTAGCTGTGAGGAGGAAAGGCTGTTTTTATCAGGGTTCAAGAACTCAAACAGTAGTTCCCAGAATTTCAAATTTCATCAACCAGTAAAAAGTTTCCATCAAGACATGCTAACCTGAATTTTTTTGTCAGTCGAGGATAAAACCAAACATCAAAACAACTTATGTACTGACATCTACTGTTAACAACCTCCTGTGCAGAGTAGAGAAAACATAACCTTAGAATAAAAGACAATCCTTTAAATCAAAAACATTTCACTGCATTGGCATGTCATTGTGTTGCCCCTCTATTTTCTCATTTTGCCAAAAACACAAGTGATTTTATCATAACTTTCCTCTTCAGACTTTCTGGAATATCTGCCTGGAAAACAGAATTTCAAACAGTTGAAATGTCTGAACGCCACTAAGGCATGATATGGCCCACTGGGTTTTCAAGTTGTCCTGTTAGAATTCCCCAAACTAATTCATGTTGCCTCTCTTTCAATACCTATTAATCCAAACACATATGCCCCTTCATTCTGTATCCCCACTAGTACTGATGAGTGTGGCTGCTTATTTCCATTTTCTCCTGTATCCCAGTATTTCTGTAGGATGCACCTTTCTTCATGATTTTCTTCATGCATAGACAGGGAAACAGATGGGACAAAGTAAAAGTGAAGCTTCAATGTTTGAGATATCTTCATCTTCCCCCTTGACCTATGTATCAAAAGTTCTTATTTTACAAATGTGATTAAAAATTATATTTTGAAGATATTAAACACACGTGTTCTGCATTCATCTCTTTTGTACATTGCGATTCTGCCATTGGAGACTAGGGAAGGATAGAAGGCCAATAGCATCAGGGGGAAATGAGTCAAGGGCAGAGGAGAAGCCCCATGGAGAAAGGAAACGGAAGTTGAAAGCTTTTCTCTTCTGTTCTCTGGTGAAGTATAGGAAAAAGAGACAGGAAATGTAGGAAAAGCAAGTGCTGGAATGTATGTGCTGGTCACCTCTATCTTCTGTGTCATGAAGGGAAAAAAGCCAATTACATGGGTTTTAAGAAAAGTCTCAAGCAAAGCGTCACTGTACGTTTTCATTTGACACTCTGGGAGGAGGCCAACGTGCAGGGTGGTCCCACACCACCTGGACTGTCACGCAGCTAGAGAACAAAAGGCCTAGGTCAGCAGTCTTGTATCTCCAACTCCTCGAAGAAGTGGGATGGTTTGTAAAAGGGCCCACATGGAGCCCTGTTGAGGAATGTAGATGGGGAATTGAAGGTGAAGGTGAAGGTGTCTTCTAGGGAGACACCCTGTGATGGGGCTAAAGGCTCTAAAAGAGGAAGTCCAGCTTGTTGGAGGCATAGGAGGGGTGCCTAAACCTCGTGCTCTACCAACAGCATTCATAGCAAACACTCTGTGTGTTCTGAGTGGGCGCAGAGAGAACAACCAGATTCATCCACTGAGGGCCTCACCACGGACTACTAGCCGGATACCTGAGTCAGACGGGAACTATATCAGCTCCCAGAATTTTCTTTCTTCCCATCACTAGGAGGTTACATAAGCCCCTTCCCCTCTATCTTCAAAATGGTATCCCAAAGAAGGAAAGTAAATTGGAAAGACTGTTTATCCTAAAGAATAAGTTTAAGTTTTTGGATCACAGAGAGGTTGCCAGAATAAATTCAATTTAACTTTTACCAACAACTCATAAGGATTAGAAGTTTGAGAGAAAAATTAAATCAGATAAGAACAATAAAGAAATGGCTATTGGCTTTGCATGGATAAAAATGGTTTGTCACTTGACCAGCTTTCAATACAGGGTATTATGCTAGTCACAGAGTGTTTTTATGTGACTTTTCCAAGCCTTAAAGGCCATGAGTTTTCCCTTCCGAACCATGAATATAATAAAGGAAAAAATGCTTTCATAATCCATCATTAGACGCCTGCTTTAGTGATTTTCATTTGTTTGCAGGTCTTGAACCAGCATCAGTTGAACTATAGTCCACAACTGAAGCTTTGAACAGCCTCCCCAATAGTGGTCCTAGGCTTTTAAGCTTTTAAACTCAACTAGGTATTGGAAGAAATGCCTTGAGAACCTAAACATTTTACAAGACTTTCTCAGAACCATTGCTAAACATTACCGGACTGTGAAAGCTACAAGCATCAATGATGCATGTCTGCAGCAAGGCCTTGTACTCTCCCTGTCTCCATCAGCTCATTTTCATCTGAATTTGGGAGAGACAATGAAACAACATCATTGTACTTATCCCAGACAAGTGGCTTTTATCCAGATATTAAAATTATATAATTTAAATTAATTTTCTAATATTAATTTATAAAGGATCAAATATGAAAAAAAAAAAGCCTCCAAAAAGATAAAACCATAATGGAAGAGTGTAAGATTGCACTTTCATCCATGTGGTCAGGATAGATATGACATCTTAAAAATGTAAATGCCAAACTTCTCAGTCTTTTAGAGCACAGCAGCCAGTGTGGAGCTGCCTTCTGCCTCAAAACAGAGCTCTGTGCCTTTATTATTGTTTTTATCTTGATTAAAATGTCAGCTGCTGTCGTTTGTTATGTAAACTGTATGGGGTATATTGTTCTGTTATTCTTCAGAAAAACACAAATGCTTTTGTGTCTCCCTTTTTCCCCTTCAGTATGATGGCCCTGCTGGGTGTATCAACACAAAGCCTTGCTTAATTGTTTTAATCCAATTATAATCTTTTTAAAACAAAGAGTAATGTGAGTTTAGAGAAACAAGCTGGCAATAGATTTTACCCGAAATAAGTTGAGAACCAAAAGTACATTTATTTTTCTGAGACAGAGTCTCACTCTTTTGCTCTGGGTAGAGTGCCCAAGTGTCATCATAGCTCCCAGAAACCTCAAACTCCTGGGCTCAAGTGATCCTTTTGCCTCACCCTCCCAGTAGCTGAGGCACCTGCCACAATGCCCAGGTAGTTTTTCTATTTTTAGTAGAGATGGGTTCTCACTCTTGCTCAAGCTGGTCTTAAACTCCTGAGCTCAAGCAATTCACCCACCTCAGCCTCCTAGAGTGCTAGGATTATAGGCCTGAGCCACTGCACCTGGCCCAAAAGTGAATTTTTTAAAAATATCAGCCAATGGAGATCTTTTTTTTCCCCTCGAACCAGAATTTTCCGTGGTTCATTAGAATATAAGGTAAATGATAATTAGACAATCAGATCTGAGAAAGAACCAGATAAACTTGCCTCATTTCCCAGCCATGGACTAGGTATCATGTTGGGCCAGATGTCACTCCTTTCTTCGCTGTTCTTCAGTGGCTCCCACTGACTTAAAGATAAAATTTCAAACCAAAGCCTGGCCATAACCCTAATGTGACTGATCTGTCATCTCCCATTACCTTTTCCCTCTCCTTCAGCTCTGCCTCCCTCAATGTTCCATTCCTTCCACTGAACCTTTAACTCTTGCTGTCATATTTTAACTTCCAAAGTTCTTTATTCTATGGTGGTTCCCTTTTATAGCATCCTATTTTAATTTTATGAATATACTGTCTCCTCTTTTCTTTTTGAATTTATATTAATGATACTTTCTTTCAAGTTTCTTTCTGTTCTTTACCTCTTTTTATTTATTTTTATTTTATTTTATTTTATTTTATTTTTTGAGTCGGGTCTATGGATTTCTGATTGGAACTTTATATTAAACAGTTGGTGATTCATAGATGTTGACTTATTTTTTTTTTTTTTTTGAGAGGATATCACTCTATTGTCCATGCTAGACTGCAATAGCATCATCAAGTTCACTGCAACCTCAGACTTTGGGCCTCAAGTGATCCTCCTGCCTGAGACTCCTGAGTTGCTGGGATTGAAGGCACCCACCACAACACCCGGCTAATTTTTCTGTTTTTTGTAGAGACAGGGTCTTGCTGTTATTCAAGCTGGTCTTAAACTCCTCAACTGAAGCAATCCTCCCACCTTGGCTTCCCCAAATGCCAGTATTATAGGCATGAGCACCATGAACCTGTCTTTAAGAGTGGAGCACTAAGAATTTGATGGAAAGATTTATGGGTGTGAGTGAGACTTGTTGGGTGGTAGGATTTGAGGTAGAAGAACTGCTGTGATTTTAGATGGATGACCCCAAATGTTAGAATCTGTAGGTGTTGGGGAAAGGGGCTAGTTAGTTTTCTCACAGAGGAATCCTAATCTCCTGCTTGGGAGAAATCTTGTCAGTATGTTCACAGAGGATGAGGCCTGGGAAGTTCCACTCTTCAGTATGTAGGTTTTCACTTACAGGTTTCCATCCAGCACTGATGCCCTCAGCTGTCCTTGAACTGGACAGACCAGAGTTAACTTCATGTCTTCCACTGAGGGCAGCCAGGCTGCCAGGGCATATGCAGTAAAGAAACAGGTCTCTCAGGGCCAGAGAGTTTTCCATAGAGACTTGAGTGAGTCTTCCTCATAGCAGCCCCACCAGACCCTCCCAACTGCTTCGGTGCCTGGTCACTCTGATTACTGGGCCTGCTCGTGATTTTGCAGCTTGCATCCACTTGCAGCTTAGATGTCACCAAAGCCACAGGCTCTCAGCTTTCCCTTTCCTGCTATCTGCTATGAAATTACTATTTGCTGCCAGCTTTCCAACTTGCAAAGCATTGTCGGCATCTTTCCTCTGTTTTTTTTTTTTTTATTTTTTTATTATAGATAAAAATATGCACCATAGATGTGGCCCAACCCATCACCCTCCCTCCACCCAAACCTCCCCCCTCCCTTCCCCTTCCTTGGTCCTTTCCTCATAGTCTTGTGGTATAGTTGGGTTA
>CAUYPK010154901.1:0-12204 GCA_963574355.1 Loris lydekkerianus | reverse complement strand
CCCAGGTGAATTCCACTCCCATCTCTCTTTTTTCAACCCTTACTCCTGTTTGGCTGTCAGTCTCCTGGGCTAACATTAGAACCTCCTCCATGCCTAGCTTCCAGCCTCTCTCTCCAAACTGTTCTCCATTTTTCCCACAAGTGAGCTTCTGATCACAAGGTTCCCTAATCAAAAATTTCTCAGATTGCTGTATTTTGAAATTTTTCATAATAGAATGCTGAGGGGGGTGGAATGTTCAGGGGTCTACCACTGACGAAAGCAATGGAAGGCCATTCAAACTAGCTTAAACAAAAAAGGAATTTATTGGCTTGTGTAACTTAAATGATGGACTCAAATGGTGTCAACAGGATCCAATTTCTTTCTAAAAAAAAAAAAAAAAAAAAAAAAGTGGGTTTAAAAAAAGACAAAAAAATTGGGTAGAAGACATGAACAGGGCTGGTTGCCATGGCTCACTTCTATAATCCTAATGCTCTGGGAGGCTGAGGCAGGTGGATTGCCCAAGCTTAGGAGTTTGAGACCAGCCTCAGGAAGAGTGAGACCCCATCTCTAAAAAATAGCTGGGCATTGTGGCAGGTGACTGTAGACCCAGCTACTTGAGAGACTGAGGCAAGAGATCACTTGAGCCCAAGAGTTTGAGGTTGCTGTAAGCTATGACACCATGGCACTCTACCAAGGGCGAAAAAAAAAAAAAAAAAAGACATTTTTTCAGAAGAACAGATGGCCAATAAACATGAAAAAAATGTTGAACATCTCTAATCCTTCTGGACATGCAAAGTAAAACCACAATGAGATACAGGTTTACACCTGTCAGAATGGCCCTTATTAGAAAGTCAAAAAATAGATCCTAGCACAAATGCAGTGAAAAGGGAATGCTTATATACTGTTGGTGGGACTATAAATTAGTACACCTCTATGTAAAACAGTATGGAGATTTCACAAAGAACTAAAAGTAGATCTACTATTCAATCCTGCAATCCCACTGGATTTTGAAAGGAACTGGGAAGCTACCCAAAGGAAGCCATTTTATAAAAAGACATCTAAGCTGTTTATCACAACACAATTCACAGTTGTAAAGATATGAAACCAACCTCACTGCCCCAATTGGTAAGTGTATAAAGAAAATGTGGCATATACATCAATACCAAGTAATACTACTCAGCCATCAATCTTTTGGAGCATCCTTGATGGAATTGGAGACCATTATTCTAAGTGAAGTAACCCAGGAACAACAACAAAATACTTCACGTCCTCACTTATAAGTGGGAGCTAAGCAGCAACTACACATGATTATACAGAGTGACATGTTGGGCACTGGAGACTCAATGTCCGAACTTCTTTTGAATATCTGATAAAATAATTTATCAAATGATGGCATTATTCATTTTAATAGCCACCCACTAAATACTGGTAAGGGACATTTGTTTTTTGAAGCCAGCCTCCATTTCCCCAAAAAGACCCAGGTTAATCTCTCCTATTCTATAGCATTCTTAGCCATATGATGAAAACAAGATTTGTTCCTACCCCTAGATCAAGGAGCGAGCCATGACTGACTTAATCCAATGAGCATGTTTCATTATTCTACTATATGGTTCAGGGTTTCTTTCAGTGACAGACATGTTACTCAGTCAGAAATTATGATATGCGAATATTTATTTGTTAATTTCTGGAAAATAATAACCAGAAGAAACATCTAAGAATGTAACCATATAGTGTAAGAATTCATAGTCTAGAGAATTTTGACAACCAACTTGCTAAATAATTTAGCTAAACTAAATAACTAAATTCAGTTATTTACTAATAACTAAATAAAATAAGAATTAATCAAGCTTCAATACAGAGTAGAAACAGACATACCAATCAGCTAAGAAATATGCTTTCAGGCAAAATGAGCAGGACTTGCAGAAGAATACCTATAAACAAATATGCATTCTAGAGTCCAGAGAAAGAGAAACCTCCAAAAAGCCAAAAGTGAAAACTGAACAAAATAAAATTGTAAAAAATAGTAGTATTATTATTATTATTTTAAGGTCACAGAAGTAGTTATCACAAACAAGGCCCAGGACAGAAACAAAGAATCTATGGAAAACTGCTGTATGGAAATAAAATACAGGTAAAGGGTTCCAATAACCACAAGATTCCTTTGGCATTAAAGATGGAGAGGTCATGTGAGAAGGAATGCGGGTGACTTGAAGAAGGTAAGAGAGGACACCAGTCAAAATCCAGACAGGAAACCAGGACTTCAGCTATACACCTGTAAGAAACTGGATTCTACCAACAATCTAAATTAGTTTGAAAGTGGATTCTTTCCCAGAGCCTCCAGATAATAACACAGCCCAGCCAACATCTTAATTGTGGCCTGTGACACACTAAGCAGAGAATCCAGTCAAGCCCATACTGACTTCTGACCCCTAGAACTTGTAGTTAAGAAATGAGTGTTTTTCTCACCCACTAATTTCCCAATACTTTGTTATTAAGCAATAGAAAACTAATATACTATGCTTTAGTCACAGCTTGAATCCCTAGTGAATCCAATGTCATTTCATATAATAATGTTCTTAATGGTGGCAAGAGATAAACTGGAATCATTTTTAGGTGAAAGTTAAACATATAAGTATATGAAATATAAATACATAAATAATAGGACAAATGAAAAAGGAGGTGGCAGTATCAAATTATTACAAATTTAATGGCTGGTTTAAAACACCACAAAATTATTATCTTCTAGAGATAATTATCTTCTGGAGAACAGAAGTCTATAATGAGTCATCAGGACTGTGTTCCTTTTGGAGGCTCTAGAGTACAATCCACTTCTTTGACTCTTCCAGCTTCTTTTTTATTGTTGGGGATTCATTGAGGATACAAAGAACCAGGTTACATTGATTGCATTTGTTAAAGTCGCTCTTATAACTGTGTCCTGCCCCCAAAAGGTGTGTCACACACTGTGATTCCCCCATCCCCCTCCTTCTTTCCCCTTCTCTGCTCTCCCCTTCCACCACCTCCCACCATGTGTACATACAATTCTTGCTTCTCCATTCTTGTGATGCTTTAGTAAGAATAATGTGTTCCACTTCCACCCAGGTTAATACAAAAGATGTAAAGTCTCCATCTTTTTAATGGCTAAATAGTATTCCATGGTATACATATACCACAGCTTGTTAATCCATTCCTGGGTTGGTGGACATTTATGCTGTTTCCACATTTTGGTGATTGTAAATTGAGCTGCCTTCAACAGTCTAGTGCAGCGGTTCTCAACCTGTGGGTCACGACTCCTTTGTAACAATGAAAATACATCACAGCATTAGGAAGGTTGAGAACCACTGGTCTAGTACAAGTGTCCTTATGATAAAATGATTATTTTTTTCTTCTGGGTAGATGCCCAGTAATGGGATTGCAGGATCAAATGGAGGTCTAGTTTGAATTCTTTAAGGGTTCTCCATACGTCCTTCCACAAAGGTTGTATTAGTTTGCAGTCCCACCAACAATGTAAAGTGTTCCCTTGTCTCCACATCCACGCCAGCATCTGCAGTTTTGAGATTTTGTGATGTGGGCCATTCTCCTTGGAGTTAGATAGTATCTCAGAGTGATTTTAATTTACATTTCTCTGAGGGCCAGTTAACATTTTTTCATATGTTTGTCAGCTATTCATCTGTCTTCTTTAGAGAAGGTTATAGTCATCTCTTTTGCCTTCTTGATGTAAGGGACTGTTTGCTTTTTTCAACAGTAATTTTCAATTTTTCTCAAATTGATTAATTTGAGTTCTTTTGTAGACCAAGCATTTATCTGATTCAAAACATGCAAATATCCTTTCCCGTTATGTAAGTTGTCTATTTACTTTGGTTGTTGTCTCCTTAGCTGTACAGAAGCTTTTCAGACTCTTCCAGCTTCTTGAAAGTACCTGCATTCTTTGGCTCATAGCCCCTTCCTCCATCTTCAAAGCAGCAAGGTAGCATCTTTTGAACTCTGATTCTGACCTTCCTGCTTCTCTTCCATAAGGACTCTTATGATTACACTGAGCCTACCCAGACAATCCAAAATAATCTTCCCACGGTAATATCCTTAACATAATTATATCTACAAACTCCCTTTTGCCATATAAGGTAAAATTCATGGGTTTTGGTGTAGGACATTTCCATTATTCTGTCTATCACAGGGACTATTTATTAAAACTTCAGTTCACTGAATATCCTTCAGAAAGCAGAAAAAATAAGACTGTTTTATTTGGGAAAAAAGGGACTAACCAAGGGTAGAAATTAAGTTAATTAAGTGATAGATAATTCCAAAAAAATTCTATGTGTTTTTCTTTGGATAGGACTCCATCCTCCGTGTGTATGTGTGTGTTTCCAGATTGTTTTCATTTCTGCTGACTCTAAACTGAAGAAAAATAAAGATGAGAGAGGAGTTTATATTCCAAAAGAGCAGACCCTAACAATGTAGCAAGGGGGTAAAGCTAGTGAGGGAACAGGCTGAATAAAAAGACAATCAGCAATAGTCAACAAATATTACCAAATGATGCCTAAAATCCAATATTAAGTATGTTGTCTATTCTATAATTCTCTTATACGCCCATCCCCCATATACCAAATCTTTATAACTGGTTTAACTGCTAATAAATTAATGTTACATGTAGCACTGTCTGGGAAGTAGTGAGAAATATATGTTACGGAGAGAATTAAGTCTGATCTAAAATTGCATGAAGAAATGGTGATTAAGAGGTAATTAAGGAAAAGAAGGAGCAGGAAATCATGACAAACTTGAAGAAACAGAAACTTCCATGGAATTTTCAGAAATATTAGGGTAAGAACTGAATTTTCGCTCCTCCCCCTGCTGGCCAAGATGTATGACATCGAGGATGATTTCATGTGCCACAATGAGGACTACAACCTGGAATACTCTGAAGATAGTAACTCTTAAGCCAAATGTGGATTTGTAAAATCAGTACTATAATTCCAAAGCATTAAAAGAAGATGACTCAAAAGCAGCATTAAGCAGTTTCCAAAAGGTTTTGGAACTTAAAGGTGAAAAAGGAGAATGGGGATTTAAAGCACTGAAACAAATGATTTAAGATTAACTTCAGGTTGACAAACTTTCCAGAAATGATGAATAGATATAAACAACTATTGACCTATATTCAGAGTGCAGTCAAAAGAAATTATTCTGAAAAATCCATTAATTCTATTCTTGATTATATCTCCACTTCTAAACAGTATTCTGATTTTTTTATGTCAAATGAATTTACTGCCGGAATTCTATGAAACAACACTGGAAACTTTGAAAAATGCTAAGAATGATAGACTATGGTTTACAACAAACACAAAGCTTGGAAAATTATATTTAGAATGAGAGGAATATGGGAAGCTTCAAAAAATTTTACACCAGTTACCTAAATCCTGCCAGACTGATGATGGAGAAGATGACTTGAAAAAAGGTACACAGTTATTAGAAATATATGCTTTGGAAATTTAGATGTACACGGCAAAGAAAAATAACAAAAACTTAAAGTACTCTATCAACAGTCACTTCACATCAAGTCTGCCATCCCTCATCCACTGATCATGGGAGTTATCAGAGAATGTGGTGGTAAAATGCACTTGAAAGAAGGTGAATTTGAAAAGGCACAAACTGATTTTTTTGAAGCCTTTAAGAATTATGATTAATCAGGAAGTCCAAGATGAACCACTTGCTTCAAATATTTGGTCTTAGCAAATATGCTAACGAAATCGGGAACTAATGCATTTGACTCACAGGAGGCCAAGCCATACAAAAATGATCCAGAAATTTCAGCAATGACAAATTTAGTAAGTGCCTATCAGAATAATGACATCATTGAACTTGAAAAGATTCTGAAAACAAATCACAGCAACATCATGGATGATCCTTTCATAAGAAAACACATTGAAGAACTTTTATGAGACATCAGAACACAAGTGCTCATAAAATTAAGCCTTACAGAAAAATACATACTCCTTTTATTTCTAAGGAGTTAAACATAGATGTAGCTGATGTGGAGGGCTTGCTGGTGCAGGGCATATTGGATAACACTATTCATGGCCGAACTGATCTAGTCAACCAACTCCTTGCACTGGATCATCAGAAGAGGGGTGGTGCACGATATACTGCACTAGATAAATGGACCAATCAACTAAATTCTCTCAACCAGGCTTAGTCAGTAAACTGGCTTAACAAAGAACAAGCTTTTACAGACTTCCTTAAGGCAACAGTGCAATGATGTAATCCTTAAAAGAACTGGGAATGGCAAAACTACTGTCAGTTGATCTGTCCTGAAAATTATTGGAGTTATGGCAGTAATGCTTTTTTGATCAACTGGTTTGGTGTTTTGCTACTGCATTTATCCCAAGAAAAACAGGTTTAATCTCCAGAAGAAAACCAAAATACCATGGGATTTATGCTGTATTGACATCTTGCCCTAAACATACATCATAGTAATTTGTCATGGGCAACATGACCAGAGAGAAGATTTTTGTTATGATTTTAAATACACTGACACGCTATTGTTGGTTAAATTTAAACATGTTTTACCTGCAGAAATTCTCTCACAAATAACCCGTGATAACTTGAAATGCATACCCTTTTGAACACTTCTTTCAATTTTAAATTAAAATGTTTGCTGCATTTTGCAAAATGTCAATTCTCCAAAAACGTATCCGTATATTTCTGTACCTGCAGTGTAGTAATTATAGTGGCATAATGTCACTTAGGTTTCAAGCAGCAAAATGAATAGTGCAGCTCAGAAATTGTAAAAAAAAAAACTGAATTTTCTTCAGCTGAGATGAGTTTTATATCATTTTATATGGATATTAGAGGAAAGGATAGACTAAGCGGGGATATTTGGGTTTTGTAAGGAACAACTGAAATAACCATAAATGTGTCATAACAGTTCACTTACTTAATCTGAACCTTCAATAATTATACACTTTTTGTGATATTAATCCACATATTGAATAAACATTTCACAGGAATAAGACAGAATTCAAGCATCAAATATGTGGTTTAATACATAACCTGTAAAGGTCCTTTCCAATCCTGATACTCATGGATATATAGTTTATTATCACTCTAAATTAATCCTATGACAAAGGACTAAATGATAGAAATGTTCTCCTTGTTTAAAATATGTGGCATACTCACTAAAATATAAGCTAAAAAAATAAAAACTGAATTACCACTTCATATACATTAGCTTACCAAAATTACAATCTCATATCTATGGGCAAAAATATGAGGAGAAAGCAATCTGCTGATATCTAATAAAACAGAAAACATATACCCCCTACTTACCAGCAATTTCATCTCTAGGTATATACCCTAGAAAAACACTTACATGTATATAAAAGAAGCCACAAACTAAGATACTTATTACAATATTGCTTGTAAAAAAAAACTAAAACAAATGTTACCAATATGGATATGCATATATAAACTGTGATACAGTCCCAAAATAAATAGCATACAGTCATGAAAATTAACTAGATCTGTATCAATCACCATTGCTAAATCTCAAAAATACTAGGTGAAAATTCAAGCTGTGTATTTTTAAAACACATACAACAATTATATAAATTTATGGAATTAGATGTATACTGCACAATTATAAATGCATGGCCAGGAAAGATTTTATAGTGGTTATCTTTAGAGAAGAAAAATGAATGGGAACTTTGAACATACCTATGGGTATGTAGATGTTTATTGTATTTTCTGTATTTTTTTATATGTTTGAATTATTTCACAATTTAAATTAAATTAAATATTATTTATGGTTCGAACCCAGCCCAGGTTGGCTATTCCATTTAAACTATGGAAAGAAATATGCATTGAATCTCTACTTCTTACTTGTAGAAGTGAGAACTTGTCCACTTCTCTTTACTGTAGATAAAACCAAATTCTAGAAATATTCTACAAAACTCTTCTCCTCCCCTTTTAAATATTAATTTAGAAAATAGATTAACTGTAAGGTAACTACTCATATCAGTAAAGTATTCTTAACTAATGATCCTTCAGAGTATTTTTATACAAAATTACTACTAAATTTAGTGTGATATACTAGAAATAACATTAGATTAAAAATAAGGAGAACTGGATTATAGATCCATTTCTACTGCCAACTGGCTTTGTGATTTTAGTCAAGTCAGTTGGTTTTTTGTTTTTTTGTTTTTTTGAGACAGTCTCACTATGTCACCCTCAGTAGAGTACTGTAACGTCATAGCTCACAGCAACCTCAAACTCTTGGGCTTAAGCAATTCTCTTGCCTCAGCCTCCCAAGTAGCTGAGACTACAGGTGCCCACCACAACACCCAACTATTTTTTGTTGCAGTTGTCATTGTTGTTTAGCTGGCCTGGGCTGGGTTCAAACCCGCCAGCCTTGGTGTATGTAGTTGGTACCATAACCGTTGTGCTACAGATGCCAAGCCTCAGTCTTTTTCATTATTTTTACCTCAAGGGTTGGGTTAGATTACTTAAAAGAGTCTTTCCAATTTTAACATTATGAATCAGAAGATACTACCATAAATAAGGAAATAGATACTTTACACAAATCAATGACAAATCAAGGTATTAAAGAAAATTCTAGTAAGTCAAAATATGCTTTTGCAAATTTTATTTTTATCTTTTAGTTTTTTCTAGAAATTCATACTGACATCAAAAAATCTACTGTCCAAATACAGTAGTATTATTAAGGTATTTGTGAAGTATTATACCTACCTAATACTTCAAAAAGAAGAACAGTTTTTGGTGCATGTTCACGCCAATACTTCATGCTTTCAATAACTGCAGAAATAATTCTTAAAGGATTATCTTTTTCCTTAAACTGCAACTGATACAATGAGGCTTCCTTTTGAAAAAATAAAAGTATAGCATTAGAAAAAAAATTTTTTTTTTCATCTACTCTTTTATCTTCTATGTAAAGATTCTAGGCAAATGCATAAAAAGAACTACTGAAAATTTTATTATAGTTACTTAAAGGCAATAATAGTACATTGTAAGAGGAGAAACCAGGATGCACTTAAAGACAATTAACCAAGAATAGAATTATTTACATGGGCACTCATTCATTCATTCATTTGTTCATTCACTGAATATTTCTAAACCATCATGTGCCAGATCCTGTGACAAACACAGGTGAACCAGGCAATTCCTTTCCTCAATGAACTCACACTCTAGGAGAGAAGCAAGATACATTCATTCATTCAAAATTGTTTACTAGGCACCCACTATGTCTCAAACATAACTATTAAGGAAACAGTAAAGAACAAAATAGAAAAGGTATCTGTCTTCATATATTTTACAGTCTAATGGGGGAGTCAAACAAATAAATAAATAAATAAGCAAGCAAGCAGGCTAGCAGAGGGTGCCAAAAAACTATATTCACATTATAAGAGATGTTATCCATGTATTACTTTTCAAAGTTGAACTGAAGATACCATTGCTGGTCAAGTGTACCTAGACATTCTGCACATATTCATTTTACCTGCAATTTATTTGTATACTTTGGGGAAATTATTGATTTCTCTTCCAACAAGATCTCTTAAAAGTCATACACATACAAATGTCAGGAATTGATATAGTCATACATTTAAAAACACACAAGGTAAAAGGAGAAAAAGAGACTGAGGTCATTATTTTAAATGGTTTATTAAGTGAAGACAGAGAGAAACAGCAAGTACAAAGGCCCTGAGATTAAATGTTGCTTGTTGTTTTCAAAGATCAACTAAGAACACAGTGTGTTAAAATACTAATTTTCAAGGGTAGGAGGACACTTTCCTTTGTGACAGTGAGGGTTGTGAAGAACACCTGACAGGATATATTTTTTCAAAATACAGTTTCTCCCTTATCCCCATCTTAACCAAGATTCTAATATGCCTCCTATTAAGGATTATGGCCATACTGAACTATTGTTAATAAGATGGCTATACCATTCTTGTGTACAAGGAAACATAAGGTTGAGAACCAACACATAACATGATGTATTAGTCATATTTTCAAAAGAAAAAAAAAAAAAACCAGAATTTACCTCAATGGCAGAGTAAACAGGGGAACTAAGCACCCTAAAACTAACAACAGTAAGAAGCTGTTACCATTCCTAGGCAGAAAGGTCAAGGGAAGGAAATAGAAGTATCAAACCCATGAAAACTGTACTCATGGAGGGGCTATATCATTCAAGGATACAGCCTCTGCTAGTGAGAAAACATTTATGGACGGAGAGAGTGGGAAAACCCAACCTCTCCTCCACCCTTTGATGTTCTACCAGTGACTCCTATTGGCTGACCTCTAGCAGAAGCCCGCAAGTAGGAATCCCAGGATGATGTACTATGGGAGATGATTCAAACCTCCAGAACACAGAGAAGGACAGGTGAAGAATCCATTTGCTCAAAGGGCAAGGAAGAGGACATAAAGAATACATATAACATATAAAGGACGTTTATGAAGAACAATCAGAGCTCTGAGCATAGAGAGGAAGTGAAGTTGAGACACAGGTATGGGGAAGACAGCCATGCCCATTCATTTATTGTTTTGTCTATAGCTGCATTCAAGCTACAACACCAGAGTTAAGTGGTATAGTTGAGTAGCTGCAATAGAGAGAGTATGGCCCACAAAGCCAAAAACATTTACATCTGGCCCTTTTCAGAAAAGTTAGTTGACCTCTGTTAAAGAAAACTTAGAGTGATATAAAAAGCTTGGATTATTTCAGCAAGCAATGGATAAACAACCATTATCTTAATAATTAGCAAACAGTGCAAGTCAGAATCCAATAGAAAACTCTAAAGCAACTGTAAAAAGAAGCATTCATACTTTTAGAAAATATATTAGAAAGTAACATTCATTTACTCCATTGGAACTAGATTATTTATGCTAATTAAGTAATGTATGCTATAGGATTAATTTCAAATGCTCCTATCTCAGTAACTTTCTAAATATTTATTTACCTCACATTTTTAAAAATGTAAATAAGTCACTAACTGATATTTAAATGTTTACCTTCGCAGTATTTTCTTCTGGAACATTATCCAACATTTTCTTCTTAAACTGATTTTGTTGAAAATTGGACTTAAAGGCCTGTAATGTACTGTTTTTGTCTAGACCTCTCATTATAAAGCCAGATATTTTTGATGAATGTGCTTGTTTAGGTACCTCAGTTTCTCTGTGGTAAGACAGATTAGGAGGTTCAGATATTCTTAATTGTTTCTGTTGTTGAGTTCCCAACTTCATTGGACAAGAATTTCTTCCATCATTTGTAGCTAGGTTTGTTCTTTCACACTGAGGCCTAAAGTCATTTTTATCCCAAGTTTTCAAGCTGGTATTTTTATTGCCATCTTTGTACCTGTAATAGTACAAAAAATAGTATTTGTTTCTATATATTTTTTCTTAATTAAAAAGAACAATAATGAAAACTTTCATTTACGTGGTAACATATAATTTAGAAACTGCTTTGTAACTATTAACTAGCTGGAAATTCCAAATACATCACAAAAACCCTACAATACATGTATATTATTACCTCTCCTTCTAGATGAGGAGACCAAACCTTAGTGAAAAAGCAATTTGGTCAAAGTCACAGAGCAAATTATTGACAAGTCTAGAACCCAGAAAATACTAGTCTCCGAACTCAGAGCCCAGTGCTACAAAGAGTATTTTTAAAAGACACCAGCCTTCATATGATAGTGGTTATATCTGTATCCAAGATTTTGAGGACATTTGCTTACTCCTTTTACTTTTATTTTTGAATTTTCTACAAAGTCAAATTTTTAGAAGTTAAATTATGGCTTGTCTGTGCATTTAAATCACAAGGAGAATAAATACAGGCAGGCTAGACAGCTATCTGATTAGAAATTTTGTGCTTTTATTAAGTACCTTAAAAGCCCTACTAATGAATCAGGTACAGCTTTTATTAGCTTTTATATTGAGGCTTAAAGTGATTAATCTAAGTATATTATATCAGCCGACCAGAACACAATGTCAATGAGGCCAAAATCAAAAGTATAGTTTCTGTGTGGGCTAGTTAAGAGTTCCATAGGGAAAAATTAATCCAGGTCACAAATTCTTAATTCTCATTTTTCCTTGAAATATCACAAGTGAAGGCAATCCATACAATCCATCCCCTGTCTAGGGAAATAAACTAAAAAGAGACTTAGGTTCACATGTGACCAGGAACAAATCTTAAGTTTTATGGGGCCTGAAGACTGCATAATTTGA
>CAUYPK010154900.1:0-26068 GCA_963574355.1 Loris lydekkerianus | reverse complement strand
ATCCCTGAGTCCCTGCACCCTGTCCCCCTCCAGGTGGATCCCTGGGTCCCTGCACCCTGTCCCCCTCCAGGCGGATCCCTGAGTCCCTGCACCCTGTCCCCCCTCCAGGCGGATCCCTGGGTCCCTGCACCCTGTCCCCCTCCAGGCGGATCCCTGAGTCCCTGCACCCTGTCCCCCCTCCAGACGGATCCCTGTCACATTTCCCCTTTGTGGAAGGAGCCCATTCATTCTGGATCAGGATTACAGCCTCATTTTAACTTAGTTACCTCTGTAAAGACCCCCCACCTCCAAATAAAGTCACTTTCTGAGGTACTTGGATTTCAACACAGGAATTTGGGGAGAACACAATTTAACTCATAACAAGTTAGAAGGTAAACGCCATGGGCAGAAATGAAGCAGGTGAGAGAGGGAGGCTGGCGTGTGTGGCTGGTGTAGGACAGGCAAAGGGGAGAGTCTGGGAGCTGAGGGCAGACAGGTGAGCTTGCCCATAAGCCTCGGAAGGAACCAAAGTGACTGGAGGATGCTGAGAGGGACAGGAGGAACTTAAGCTGGTTTTGCAATACAGGGAATAATTTTTCTCCACTAAGTTTTGGCTTTGGGGTAAAGAAATGGCCCTTCCCACTAGTACGTCTCATTTCTGCAGCAGGTACGCATCGCGCCTGTCCCATCTTCGATGCACTGACGCTGTGTCCCAGCACTCCCTGTGCTCCACAGAACCCTTCCTCAGATTCCTTGAGCCAGCAGTGTCACAGACCAGCAGCGTCACAGACCAGCAGTGTCACAGACCAGCAGCGTCACAGGCCTCAGCCTCAGGGGTCATGTTGGTCATGGGGACCAGAGCATTTTAACACGCCCGTTGGCGTCTGCCTGGCCTCTTGTTTCTACCTCATACTATGCATGCGAAAGAAAGTAAAGATTCCTCTGAGCCACGCCTGAGATAATAGATGCTTCTAAAACAGTCCAGAACCCTGGATGAGCTGTTACTAACATACAGTGAACAGACAGTGAAAGGTAAGGACAGCTCCGTTCCCAGACATGACCAAGTCATGTGTCGTTAGAGGGAGGGACGGTGCTGGTGAGCCGTCCCCTGGGCCCCAGAGAGGCTGCGAGTTCCCACGTGTCTTTTTTCTGATTGATCTTGGGGACGTGGACCCCAGTGTATATGTATCTTTTTATCATAAGAACTGCTAACATTGGCGGAGGGCCCACCACGTGCCAGCCACAGATTAGATATTTCCTCCTTTAATTTCCACAGATGTAACCGTAGATAGTAGTGTTTCTGTTTTACAGACGCAGAAACTGAGCCTCAGACAGGTTACGTTTCCAAATATCATACAAGTGAGCTCATGAATGAGAAAGCTGGGATTTGAATGCAGGTTTGAGTGGCCTCAAAGCCTATTTCCACCACCCCACCCGACCCTCAACATGCCGTGTGCAGACAGAAACCTTGACTGCAAAGCCAAACTCTCTATTCGATACTTTTATTTACTATTCATGGGAAAAATTTCCTTGTATGTTTCCTCTCTCTCTCTCTGATTACAAACCTTATCCCACTCCAAGGTCCCAATTTTTAAATATTAAAACAGTCTCCTCCTCAGCACCTATCTCCAGCATTACTATCTATGAAGGCTTTCTGCAGCAAAAGCTGTACCTATCCTCCCTAGACTTTAAATTATAGTAGATGTCATTTTTACAACCAACGGATGTTGGTCATTTCCCAGTTCTGTGACATTGGACAAGTTGTTTTTCTTCTTTGCATCTTACCTCCTTGTAAATACGATAGGTATAAAATCCCTACCTCATACAGTTTTCATAAGGATTAAAAAAAGCAACATGTAGAAAGCAGCTGACCCAGAGTAGGTGCTTAAGAAATGTTGGTGCCTTCTCCTGCCTCTCGTGTCTGACCCTCAAAATATCCTGCCTGGTGGAATAATTTTGTGTATCTTGCCTTTACCAGTACGGCTTACGTCTGACTGGTTCTTGTAACCTCCACAGTAATAACTCAGAGCTGGCAGTCTGGAAATACGTATGGAATGGATTTAAGTAGCAAGTTATTAATTTGTCCTGAAAGGAGGTTTTAGAAAAGAAAAAAGGAAAGAAAGAAGGAAGGAAGGGAGGGAGGCTAACAAGATAGGAAAAGAAATTTAGGCAGAGTAGAGAGAGGGAGGGGCTCGGTGCCACTCACACCTATAATCCCTCCACTCTGGGAAACTTGGAGGGTCTCCTGAGTTCAGGAGTTGGAGACCAGCCTGAGCAAGAATGAGACCACGTCTCTACTAAAAATAGAAAAACTAGGGTAGTGCCTGTGGCTCAAAGGAGTAGGGCACCGGCCCCATATGCCAGAGGTGGCAAGTTCAAACGCAGCCCCGGCCAAAAAAAAATAGAAAAACTAACCAGGCATTATGGTGGGCACCTGTAGTCCCAGTCACTGGGGAGGCTGAGGCAAGAGGATCACTTGAGCCCAAGAGTTTGAGGTTGCTGTGAGTTGTGACAGCATGGCACTTACCCAGGGCCACAAATTGAGACTCTGTCAAGGAAGCAGAAGAAGGAAAAGAAGAAAGCTCAGAAGAGAGTGATGGAGAAAAGAAAAAAGAGGGAGGGTGAGAGAGAAAAAAGAGAAAGTAAAGAAGGGAATGAAAAAGGAGAAGAGAAACGGTGAGGACCATGGCCGGGAGGAAGAGAAACCCACAGATGGAGACGCACACAGCAGAGGAGGCTGAGAAATCACAGGGCGAGTCGGCCTGTTTCCCGAGTGATCCAGAGCGAGTCCCATCAGGAGCCACATGCCCTGTTACCCACAGGTGCGGAGCCCGCCAACTCACATCCGCTCTTCAGTGGCTACCAAGATGGTAAAAGAAGGGACAGGGACACGCAGGCAGAGCAGCCCCCACGCCAGGAGGGGCAGCTGTGTCAGTGCCAGAAGCTCCGTCTCTCTCAACCCACCTCTCCTGGAAGCCCTGACGGGGTGGTGCACACAGGGCTGAGGCAGGCTCCTCTTGCTCCTGGGGAAGGAAAGCCATGTTTCAGGCGAGAGCCGCTGGTGGGAAGTGGCGAAGAAATGGGGCCCTCTGCTTTCTCTGCCTGTAAGTCAATTGGAACATGCTGACTGTTCTAACAGGATTACCCCTGCCCTCTCCCAGAGCCTGCTCCATTAATGAAGTAATCAGTGCACTTTCATTTAAAGAGGCCTCTGTCACTCACACGGTGGACTCCTCCACAACCCTGAACAACCAAACGCAGACGTAGTAATTCTTATTTTTAAAGTCATCCTTATGGCCCTTTTGCTTCCACCACCCCCCCTCCAAAGTGTTTTAACACAAATGGAGATACTTATTTTTTCTGTGGACATGCCTATATCATGGATTATTGTACTGATCTCGGGCCTGAGACCCTGGGGGTCATTTCTAGCAGCACTGGGCAGGAAGAGAGCAGGAATAAGGACGTATATCATTCGTGGGGTGAACAAAGAGTGTTCTTCTCTCCCCACACAACTCACCAAACACCTGGAAGGAAAGGATGAGACGAACTAGAAAGCCATGGGGAATATTTAATCATATGTCAGAGAAATCAAGATATGTCTGTAAAAGTATTAGTAGAGAATGCCAGAAATCCCTCGAAACTCACTCTACTCAGCATCATCTTCTTAAACCACAGATAGGATCCCTTCGTGACCTGCTTCAAACTTCCCAGTAGCTTCCCATTGCTGAAGGACAGTCCCATCTCCCTAACACGGGTGACAAGATGTTACCATCACTCGCCCCCACCACTTTCCTAGCCTCACCTCAGCTAATTTCCCACTGCAGTCTCCACTGTGCCACGTACAGAAACACACAGATGCACACATGCATGTACGTAGGTGCACACACAGATACACAGGTACACACAGATACACAGGTGCACACATATGCACACTTTTCCCACTATTCCCACCATCTTCAAGGCCCCTCAGCTTCCAGGAAGCCCTACCAGAAACCTTAACTCTAGGGTAGATACCATTCTCATCATGCCCACGGTACCGTGTGCTCCTCTGGTCTTGACCCTTCTACACTGTTCTATAATTATTTATCTGACTAACCCCCCTAACAAGGCTACTGGTGGAGGACTGCATGTATACTGTCCGTCATTGTATCCCTGGCTCTGGAACAGGGCCCAGCTCAATAAATATATTTTTAACTTATATTTATTTAAAGAGAATGAGTTTAACCCTTTTCAATCCAATCTTTCTGCCACTCTCATGCTCCCAGCTCTTCTTTATTTTGGGCAGGAAAGAGGTCAGTGGATGACTTATAATTATCCGGCAGCTTTAAAAGAGAAAAAGAAGGCTGAGCCAGTGCAAGGCAGGTGGATTGATTGAGCTCAGGAGTTTGAGACCAGCCTGAGCAAGAGTGACCCAGTCTCTACTAAAAAAAAACTGAGGCAAGAGAATCACTTGAGTCCAAGAGTTAGAGGTTGCTGTGAGCTATGATGCCATGGCACTCTACCCAAGGCAACAAAGCAAGACTCTGTCTCAAATTAATCAATCAATCAATAAAGAAAGAAAAGCGAAAAACATAAGTATGAATTCCCTGGATGATGTTGTTATCTATTTGAGGTTACATAAAATAGTTAAAGTGTTTTTGTCCAACACAGGACCAGAAAGGGATTTATGGCCTGGAAAATCTCAGGCAGGCCTAGCGTACAGTAGGTGCATAATAAATACTTATCATTTGGAAATGAATTGAATTATAACTTGGATAATCTTGGAATGTATACCTGAGGATTAATTGTACTTCAGGAAGCTGATTCATGGTTGACAGTATCAAACAGCATTGTCATGTGTGAAGGCAAGCGATGGTCACCAAAACAGGAGGAGGAATCATGGAACAGGCAAAAAGGGAAAAAATTTGAAGGGAAGAAACAGCTATTTTTGCCTGGCCCTGATGAAGGGAAAGCCAGAGGATCAGTCAATGACCCTGGGCAGAAGATGCCCAGCTGCAGGCATGGGACATTTGTCAGGCCCTGTCACCCTGTGAGATGCCAGCCTCCTCTTTTCAGATCCACCAAGCATCCCATAAACTTCCCAGCAGATTTTCCTACAGGGAGGCCATGTGCTGACCCAAGCATTCCTGTCCTTTTAGCAGTTCTGTTTCTCATTGAAAGTGAATAAATTGACCCAGCTCATGCACCAGGCTAGTAGGAATCTGTCCTAAAACGCTGCTCTATTCTGACTTTAAGAACAAATGTCATGTTTCTAAATTTACAGAACTGAAAACCAGGCCTTTGGACTCAGCAAAATGCACTGTCTTGTAAGGCCCAGCTTGAGGGGTCTCTGTCCCTCCTCCCCAGAAGATGCTCAATTCTAGACGTGATGGGAGGCAGTCCTCAGAGCTGCATCACTCAGTGAGCACAGGGGCTGAGGGGACAGACCGTCGAGGAGCTGGCAGTGCCGGGCCAATCAGACAGCAAGGGGTGGCTTTGAGTCAGGGGTGTCCAACAGCACCAGAGACACAGTTGTTGGTGGTAGGAACCTTGCCCCTAGGCCAGAATAGGCTAGACCAGACAGGCTCCCGTCGTGAGCGGCACAACTGAGCCTCCAGCGGGAATCTGGGACAAGTCTTCTTTGGGGAGCAGTAGAACCTGAGCAATGATCTCTCCTAATGCTGGTTCCGTTGACTGATCACAGGCCGTGTTCTCATTGTCTTTATAAACATTGTCTAACTTTTCAGCCACCTTATGTTCTAGGCACCAACAGCACCCTAATTTATAATAAGGAAACCACCCTGAACATGATACTGAGGGTATTGATACATGAATGATGTGGAGTCCCCAACATTTGGCTGTTTTTTACCCGCTCACCCCCCACAAATGGCCGTTTCACATGGTTCAACCCAGCAAAGTTCCTGTCTCCCTGAGGGTTGACCTAGGAACCAGGACAGAATTGAACACGGGGGTGGCACCTGTGGCTCAAGGAATAGGGTGCCAGCCCCATATACCGGAAGTGGCAGGTTCAAACCCAGCCCCAGCCAAAAAAACTGCAATAGAATAAAATAAAATAATTTTTTTTTTTAAGTTAAAATTTTTTAAAAATTTTAAAAAAGAATTGAACAGGTGGTGGGAATGAGCCGAGAAGACAGAAGTAACGGAGGAGGGTCAGTCTGACAACCAGTTAGGCCTCACTGGGGTGAGAGGCACAGGGCAGACAAGTCCCGAGGGCACCACTGTCAAGGCCGCTGCGTGGGGTTTATGACTGAAGGGTCTGGGCCCACAGAAAAAAGCCAGGTGCTGTTTACCAGTCAAATCCCAAGAGAAGGCTCCGGCTGAGCCTCCCCCTTTCCCGACAGCCAGGCGGTCTCTGTCAGCCCTTGCCGCGCCCTTTCTGTGAGCAGAAATCAGATCACATGTCGCCTAAAGTCAGATCTGTGACCAGCCTCCGTGCACGGTGCAAGATTTCACCAATGATGAAAATAACTTTCTCCTGCTGGATTTAACATCTGGTGTCACAGATTTTTGCTGAGAGCCATAAAATCACTAACTTGCACAGAAAACTTCATTGTTGAAAAGTACATTTATGGGAGCTGGGGGGCGGCAGCCAGAGCCTGGCCTCATGTTCTGGGGCTGCCTCCTCATGGGTGATGAATTTCAAGAGGCCTTGGGAGGAATGTGAGGCAAGAGGAAGACAGACCAGGCCAGCAGCTCTGCCCCTGACCGTGGACTGATTCCTAACCCTCTCCAACTTCCATTTCTTTATCTATAAAAAAAAACAACTCAGGATGAAAATAGCCTCCTGCCAGGCTTACTGTGTGGATTCAGTGTGGTAACATCCATGGCAGCGCCTGGCGCGAGAGAAAATGCTAGCTTCTCTTTCCTTTCTTTTCCTTTTACTTTTTTGTTTCCTGACATTTCCTTTAGACCCAAGTCTGCCTGACGCTATGGCATTTGTTGAAGACATGGTCACACAAGTCTCTTGGCTCACGTCGCCACTGATGGGGACCCCGGGCTTTGCATTAGGAGGAAAGGGTGGGTGTTAGCATCTGTCTCTCCCAGTGAAATGGAAGCTCTTTGGGGAAAGGACTGTGCCTGTTCACCAGAACCTGGCACACAGCAGACGCTCAGGCACGTGCTGGATATGGAAGTGAACTATATGAGGTCAAGAAGCAGCAGGGGCCAGGGTGCTGGCTCAGGCCTGGAATCCTGGCCCTCCAGGAGGCCAAGATGGGAGAATCACGTGAGCTCAGGACTGTGAGGTTGTCGTGAGCCGATGATGCCACTGCACTCTACCCGGGGTGACAGCGAGACTCTATATAAAGAAAAAAAAAGCCGCAGTAGGAAGGGAGTAGTGGCGCCGCAGTGCCCAGCACTGACCTGCTCCCATTAGCAGGTCTGTTCTGTCCAGGTCTTGTGTTGGGCCTGGGGGAACCGAGGAGTGGTGATAAAATGAAATGAGCCCTAGCAGCCCCCGCTTAGCTAGGGAGAAGGGGCTGGGACAGGGGAGGTCACCCTTTTGCAGCTTTCCTTACACACTGGGCACTAGGGCCAGCTGCCTGGCTGGCCACATGTGAGTCACCCTCCTCCAATGCCTTCAAAATTCACATCAAGTCAATTTCCCTTGTGTTGAAATGCTGGCAGAGGCGTGTGGAGGGGCCCACAGGATGCCCACCCCTAGGGCATGGCCTGGACCTTTGAACCTGCTGCTGTAGACACTTGCTCTGGGCACACACAGCCTCCCCCTCCTTCCGTCTCCTGTGGATGTTTCTGTCTGAGTGTGTCTCTCACACCCCTGTGTCCCCGTCCCCCTGTGCCTCTGTCTCTCCATGTCCTGCGTGCGTCTCAGAGTGTGGGCACCCCTCTCTGTTTCTGTCTCTCTCAGCCTGTCCGGCATCCTTCCCTCGCGCCTCCGTCCCGGATTCCCACTACCTGAGCCACTCCCCTGCTAGCTGGGGTCCCACCGGCCTAGCCGCCCTTCGCATATTTTTAACTCTCACTTATTATTTTTGCCTTCACCGTTTTTGGCTTCAGGCCACAACAAACAGAATGTGAGAAAGCAGAAACTAATGAGCTCCTCCAAGAGAGGAGAGGGAGCTCCTGTTATTTCATGTAGTCCTGGGAGTCTAACTCCTGGCACTTCCGTCACATCTCCACATGGTACGTGAAGGTTGTTCCTTTTCAATTTGGTTGGGCTGTGTAGCACATTTCATCAATTAAAATGCACCCTCGGTGCAAAATCACAACAGGGCCGGCAAAGAGGGTGCTAGTGCGTGAGGATTTTTTTTTCAAACTTACTTTTGTTCCATACTCTATGGAGTTAGGAGCTGTTACAAAGCAACCGTGTGCTCCAAACACCACCAGTGTCTATAGAAAGCAGCACATGTGCAGTTGGTGGCAACACAGCGCCCTGGCTGGCTGGAGCTCCTATGGGACTGGTGGGGTGGCCCCAGGGCTGTACCCAGGTCTCTGGATTCATCCCTGAAGCTAAACTGGCCTCCCAAGCTATGGCGTGATGGGGAAGGTCTCTCAACCTGTCCGGCCCTGTTTCTGCCTGACCAGTTCCTCGCCTACGGGCCACACGAGGAATTCTGTAACTGGAAAGATCTTTAGGAAGGGAAGTGGATTAATGGCATAATAAATAAGCATCATGAACCATTCAGATATTCATTCAGTCAATAGATACTTCAGGGAACTCACTACATTGCAGGTGCTCCACTGGCCTCCATATTTGGAAACGTCCTCCACCTTCCCCTGCCACAAGAAGGGAGGACGGCAGGTTTACATTTAGTGACCATGAAGGTAAACTCCCTCAGCCTTCCTTTCTTTCTATCTAGAGAAATTGTTTGAAGAGAGAACTAGTGATGTAACTTTAAAACTAAATCATTGTTGCCTGGCCAGATGAGAACCTGTTAATCCTAGCATTGTGAGAAGTTGAGGCAGGCGGATGGCTTGAGATCGGGAGTTTGAGACCAGCCTGAGCAAGAGCAAGACTCCATCTCTACCAAAACTAGAAAAATTAGCCAGGCATAGTGTCACATGCCTATAGTCCCAGTTACTCAGAAGGCTGAGGCAAGAGGATTGCTTGAGCCCAGGAGTTTGAGGTTGCTGTGAGCTGTGATGACGCCACTGCACTCTCCCCAGCACGATAGAGTAAGACTCTGTCTCAAAAAAAAAAAGGAAAGAAAAATATCATTGTTTCCTGATTATAAAAGCAATTCATTTATCAAAATGTTTACTGCATGCCAAAGGAAGGCCCAAAATGTGAAAAATGAGAATCAGTCACAATTCTAACTCCCAAAGATAACCACTATTTTCAAAGGAACATTACTTTTAAAATGCACAGAAACCGATAAGCCTGCTAAGAGAAGCCTGATCCCCCGAGATAAAAACCTCCATTTAATTTAATTTAACACTACACACTTATTGAATACCCACCTCATACCAGCAATCAATTGCTGAGGAGTCACAATTAGTAAGGTAGGGTCTTGCCTTTCCACAACTTGGGAAATAGTGATTTACTGGTCATTTTTGCCCAACATTTTAAATCCAGGCCTAACGTCTCTAAACCAAGAATAAGAGAGAATATCTGATTTTCAGTGGGAGTTTCACCCATTCTGAAGTTCTGTCCGCACGTCACGCTGCCCATCATTAGAGTTTCCAAACTGTGAGTCATCCTTCCCACTGGGTCTCTTTCCCAGTGTTTCCCTTTCAGCGACTCTGAATGCTCGGCAGTCTAGGCCTTGTGTAATGCCAGGGGGATGAGCAAGGTCATCTCAGGCGGACGTGGACCACAGAACAAAGCCTGGTGGAGGGCGAGCCCCGTCACCCTTGGACGAGGCCCCGGCACCTGGCACTTTCATATAGACGAGGATCATAAATGCTCTGAACTAGACAAGACGTCAAAGAACGTTCTAGTTCTGTCCCCAAAAGTGTGCTGCTCAAAACTCTAGTCCTTTGCAATATTGCCGGGGCTGGGAAGGTGGTAGCTGACGCCTAAGTTTGGGAAGTGCTTCTGGACACATCCCGGTCCCAGAGCCCATCGACACCCCACAGGCTCCACGATTCCTGATGAACTCAGTTTAACCAGCAGTTCCCAAAGTCTGACCATGGGTGTTGGAAACATTCAGGGACATCCTAGGAAATTTATTTGGGAAAATAAAATGTTAGTTATTCTTATCATGTAAGTTATTCATACTCATATTGTTCAGAAAAACATTGAATTTGGTGTTTTTATAATAACAAACAGCTCTCTTCTCTGCTCTTACCTCTGCCAAGGGCTTGATTCCTGTGTATGACAGGTCTTTGCTGGTCTGGCCTCTGCACAGTTCGCTAGCCTCTTACTGTCACCCCATGGTATACTCCAGCCTTCCCAAAGTGCTTTAAATGCCCCCAAAACAATGACTGCCGCTTTTCATTACTCTTTCCTTGGAATGTTCATCTAACTTATTCATGCAGCCAGCCCCTGCCCTTCCTTTAAGGCTCACTTTTTCCCCTCTGTAGAGCCGTCCCCAGATCCCTCCTTGCCCTTGACCCCCTGGGCGGGGTTGTTGGCTTCTGGGCCAGGCTGAGAACTCCCAGAGGGCACAGGCCATGTCTTATTCATCTTAGTTTCCGTAGCACTTAGTACAGTGGGTGGTTCACACAAGTTTCCAAATGAAGAAATGAAAATGGACAAAATCCAAAGATTGGGCAAATGCCAGTTCAAGAGAACAAATGAAGTTGATACTTAAAATAGGGGAAGTATAGTCAGAGACGCAGCTGGCATCTGAAAGCTTTAGCTGTAAGGGACATCCTGGTTCCAGCAGTGTCTGTCAGTGGCACCGGCAAGACTCAGACATTCACGGGGCCTGGAGTCTGGGGGAGAAAGAGGCCAGGGTCCTGGGAAACCGGACTTCAGACACAGCCTCAGGGTGTCAGGATGGAATAAGCTCTAGAAAAACCGGAGGATCCAGGATGCAAATCTGAGTCAGTAGGTATTAGTCATCTGTTCATTCAACTTAAACTCCCCTTAATAGGCAGAGGCCTAAATCCAGATTCCAGGGCAAGGCTGAGCCTACAAGGTGCACATTAAGTGCCTGCACCTGGGGATTAGAGGACTCCAGGGGCAGAGCGCCAGGCAGCCATTCCAGCCTCCAGGTGCTTCCGTCTATGTAGCCTTGCCAAGGCTGCCTCTGTCTCTGTCACACAACCTCAGACAACCCACACTGTGGATTTCTATCTTCAGAACCCCAGTGGAAACTTGGCTTCAACCCATTTGTAAAATCATTTGTGCCCAAGAGTTGAAATTCCAGGCTCAGACTTATGGAGTTGTAATGCAGAGAGCTGTTCACGACAACGTGCTCAGACCCAGGCTGGGAGCCTCCAAAGCTCCCTGATAGAGGAAGGGCCACCCCGCAGAAATGAAAATGGACAGCAAAGAGGAGTGGGATTCTTTTAAGAAGGGAAAAAAAAAAAAAAAAAAACAGCTTTATTTTCTTTTAACGGCTAAAGACAATCTCCTAAAGATCCAAACCCATCCCAATAGTTAAGAGGAAAATATAACAGATTCAGGTCGAACTAAGAGGATGTGAAATATAGCTTATGTTACTCAGTAGCTTCAAAGATGGCTAGAAATGGATTATGATTAAGTTCTGAAGAATTCAACCTGTGTCTAGATCACAAAATGTGAAGGGGAAGCCAGCCACGTGAGTTCAGGCTGATGCTGTTGGCAGTTGCAGGTAACTATCAGGAAACTCTTCAGTAAAACAAGGCAAGGGCCAAAAGCTCTACAGGTCCACCCTTTTTTAATGAAAATTCTGAGAAATGGAAAAAGATTGCCTGGGTTTTTCAATACTTTATCATTTGGGACTATAGAAAGCAATGAGAGAAAGAGAAATGAACAGAGGAGTGGGTGGGTAGATTACACTTTTTTAATGTAGATCAAGTGGGTAAGGTTCTAACTCAGGCACCTGCTTGGTGCTTCTCCCAACAGGCCACAAATGTTTTCCCAAAGTCCTTGTTCATCTTGGCATAATCAGGGCAAATTCCATATGCAAGTAAAACGTCCACTGAAATCACTTCTGTTGTTTGAGGTTCTGATAAAATTGCTGAGATACTATCTCCATTCTCACCCCACATCACATCTAACACTCTCCCCAATATTGCCATGGATTGCAGGGTTTATACATTTTTGGTCTTTTGATAATCAGACGTTTTGTTCCTGCTAAATCTAGGCAGCATTATTACTTTTCCTTCCTGCCTCTGTCCCCTCCTTTCTGTTCTGTGCTAACTTTAATACAAAATTCAACTTTTTCTTTGATTTATCCCCAAACATCACTCCTGAACTGAGAACATAGGAAAACAATTCAGGGAGTTTACAAATCAGAAAAACACAACAGCACAGCAGATAATCTGAGGGGCTATTAGGCAATTAGACAGTCACATTTAAATCTCGGAGCCTTCCCTGCCACAGAATCCCCGGCCTCTCCTCTCTTCCTCTCTCTCTCTCTCTCTCTCTCTCTCTCTC
The DNA here is from genome assembly GCA_963574355.1 of Loris lydekkerianus. NCBI lineage: Eukaryota > Metazoa > Chordata > Mammalia > Primates > Lorisidae > Loris > Loris lydekkerianus. The sequence continues at coordinate 13,599 of CAUYPK010154900.1, read as the reverse complement.
TGTCTCCTCACCTCGTTCACTCATCTCTTTAAATTTTTCTCTGTCCCCCAAATTCCAATTTATTTCAGATTTGTTTGGACCTCTCTTCCCCACAGCCCTTCCTGGCTATGCCACAGAGCCTCTGTGACCAAACACCCCCATGCAGGTGTGTTCTGAGACAAAGAGTTTTCTCCCTTTTCCAGGGATTCGGCCATTTATCTCAAAGTAACCATTTTTCTCTCTCTTCCCATCACCACCTACTTCTATTCCATCAATAATCCTCAGACACACAGCACCCCTACAGACTGTCTCCTGAATCTAGGGCTAAGGGTCTGTGCTCCTGGCCTCAGGCTGTAACCCTGGCCCACCCTGGCTCCTCTCCCCGCCTCCTTCCTTGAAATTCATTCAGCACTTGGGCTTCTTAAAAAGAAATCATCTTGAAACATAAAGAATGCATGGGCCAGGTAATGCCTGAGCCGTGACCTTAGGTAATGTCACAGCATATTAGGTGGGAAACTCCTCATTTAAGGGAAGAAGGGAGTGAGGCTCAGAGAAGTTCAATGATTTTTCCAGGGTTGCACAGTTTTTTCCTTCCAATTTATTTTCATTTTTGTAGCCAAAGTGGCTTTTCATTTCTGCAGCCAGTTATTTTTCTAAGAGAGAAAATGTCATCATGTCACTTCTTTATTCAAACACTTCAGTGGGTCTCTGCTGTCCCCTGTGGGGCTGTGGACATGGTGTTCCCTCTACCTGTCCTTCCCTCCCCTGTCCTCACTTCTGTCACCTCACACACAGCAGCTCTCACGGCTGCCAACCTGTCTGTCAGGCCTGTCCTCCTGGCCTGTTGCTTCTTCCGGGAAGTCTTCTTCACACCAGTGAGTTTCAGATCCCCTTGACAGCTCCCACAGACCACACCAGGCCTACGTCTATCATGGAGCTGTCGTGACTGTGCTGTTGTTTTCTCTCTACTCATCTGACTTATGCACTGGACAGGAATGGACCTGTCCTGTATAACACTGTGGTATTCACAGTGCCAGGTACAAGCACCTGGGGCTGGAGTTAGAGGCTGACATCTGTCTCTGGGACCAGTGTACACAGTCACCACAAAGATGGACTCTTAAATTCCAGATCTTAAGCAGGGTGCAGTGGTGTGCGCCTATCAGCCCAGCTACTTGGGCAGGTGAGGTGGAAGGATCACTTGAGTCCAGGAAGTCAAGACCATCCTGGGCAACACGGAGAGACCCTGTCTGTAAAGATAAAAAACATGCTAGAGCAATATGGGCCCAGGGGTGGAGGGGAGAGAGCACAGTTACCTTCCCATGGATACATCTGCCCTGGCTGTGCCACCAGCCAAGGACAATGCCCAGTGTGTAAAATACAAAGGAAAGCAAGGGCGAGGGACCAAAGCAAGTGTCGGGGCTGCTTTGTTCCACCCTCCAGTGGCTTTTCTGCCTTGGTGTCACTCAGCAACCCCTTCCCCCATAGTGCTATGACTGATATGGGGGATTAGAAAAATGGCATCCAAAACGTTTGGGCCTAAGAAGACGCGCTGCGCCAATGTCACTTGCACACAGCTTCTGACTCGACCAACAGTCCTGCCTCCAGGTAAACACGGATGGGTTTCAGGAGGCCCTGGGCGAGCCCGTCCCTCTGCCTTCCCCCCTACAGTCTTCTCTAAATGCAGACGGGCTGCCTTCCCTCCAAGGCCCACCTCCCATGAGAGGGCCTCTGGGAAAGAGGGTCTGCAGGCCTTGCTTAAAAGCAAAACTCCTTCTCCATGTCAAGAATCTGTCGTCAAGAATTTGTCGGTCATGAGCACTCTGGTTGAGCCTAGACCACCTTGCCACATTGTTTACTGTGAAATGTTCCACTGCCTCCTAGACTATAAATCCCACTATTGATCCTGGACATACACAGTGGGCACCTATGAATCCTCTGAAACACCCCGGGTGACCACTTCTTGGCACGTGATGAAACTCAGAACAGGCTTCCTGCTGACCTCCCCTCTTCTCTACCACCCTCACGTTAAAATCTCTCTTTCTGGCTTTAGAAATTCCAAGTGATTCAACAACTAGCCATTGGGATTACGTCCAATGGGCCCAGACTGCAGGTGGCAGGGAGGCCTTCTATTTCCTGGAGCCTCATCTGTCCTAGGCACAAGCCATCCTTCCATTTCTACCTTTGCCACGTGCCTGCAAGGTAGAAGTTACCAGCTCCATTTTGCAGGAGAGCAAATTAGGGCTTTCAAAAGGGAGAGTAGCTTTCGAGGACATGTGGTTGAAAGTTTGAGACACGAGTTTCAAAACCTTGTCTGATTCCAAAGGCCATTCACATCCTTTCTACTTCACCTATTGAATATAAGATTTTATTCTTCTTTTTGACAAAAATATGTTTATATCACAAAAATATTTAATACACTATATGCAAGTTCATTATATAATATATAACATATAATATAGATGATGAAACCAAAATTGTTATGCATCATTTCAGAAAGACCCCGTCGAAACACCCATGTCATCGTGAGATATATACAAAGGGGGAGAAAAGAAGAGAAGAAATATAATGGCAAAGTGACTTGGCAGACAGCATGGCACAGAATTTCAGGATGGGGGAGTTTCAGCGGGGGGGAAGGGAAAGGCGCCAAAGGCTCGCTAAGCCCCTCTGGCCTGGCCCGGGCTTTCCCATCCAGGCCTCATAACTGTGAGGGTTACTATCATGAGGAAACTGAGGCCCAGAGAGCTCAGTAAACTTTTCAAGCTCATCCAGCAAAGAAGTAGCAGAGCTTGGATTCGAGCCTGGCTCTTGCTGACCTCAAGGTCCCCTCTCTCTTTCCTCCTAGGCTAATTCTAGAACAGGCCCCGCATAGGGTCCTTCAGTGCAAGAAACATAAAAACAGGAATTGAGTGAGGAGAGGAGAGCAAAAGTGAGATGGAAGGGAGAGGCTGTGCTTAGTCCCTCAATGAACTCGGGGGTCCCGCCTGCCGCTCAGAGCTGGGCGCCAGGAAGCCAAAACCTCTCCAGGGTTTGATTCCTCTTCTATGAAATCAGATTGTTGAGCAAGGTGTCTAAGACCATGAAGCCCTGAGGTCCTGAGCATCTACTCAAAGTAAGAGCAAAAGATAACCCTTCTGCTCAGCAGTTACTGTCCAAGGTCCTTCCTGAGCACGCCCGGACGGAACTGTGGGCCCGAAGGCTGCTTCTGTGGCTGTGCTATTTGTCTATCTGGGCCTAGATTAGGAAATAAATGTTGATTACAACTTCACTAAGGAAAACACATGAGCATACGGGACTGTGTAGGTGGGGAATCGACCTTCGTGCCCAGGAAGACTTTTTCTATTCGGTCAGAAATGTTTCCTGAGGCCCCAGACACAGCACCCTGCTCTGTGCTTCATGCCATAGACACAGAAATAAACCAGCAGCCAAAGTCGGTGTTAAACAAGTAACTGCACAAAGAAGGTGGTAACAGTTGCATTCCCCTCTGAGTGGAAGGATTTAGGCAGGAAGCCACACTGTCAGGTTTGGGTGACTTGGTTCCTATTCAAATTAGAGGTGGCCGCGTTGGAGGCAGTTAGGACATCCATTGCAACCATACTGTAGAGCCATGTTGAGGCTCTGAACTAACTCAGGGCCACTGTGGAGGTTGACAGACTGACATTCTTGGGAGGTAGGGATGTGAGCAAGGCAGACACGTGATTATTACCGGCACCCCTACCACCAGCATTACTGAGCAGGAAGGGTGTGTAGTGTAATCAACAGGCACATGGCTCACTTGCTGCACCCACCCAGGGAGGCGAGATGCCCAGGAGCACAGGTGCTCCCTGCCACCCACGGAGGCCTCTGCCTCTGCTGCACAGACACACCTCCCCCACTCCAGAATCAGCCCAGGGAGCCAGGGCGTCTCGTTCAGGGTGCTCTCAGCAGAGTGGGGGAAGTCCTAACGGGGTCTGAGCTAGGAGGATGAGGGCGCCTTATGGGCATACAAACCAGAAGGCTGTGGGTCCATCCTGTGAGCCCAGCATCGTGCGGGCCCCACACTCACTGCCATCTGTTTCCTATAGAGGCTGAGCACCAGCTCCTGTGTGTGGTCACAATCAAACAGAAAAATCACTCTGCAATAAATATGGAAATCTCTCTCTTTCTCTCACTGACTTACATGATGGACATTGGAAATGTTGACCCTTTTCTAAGATGCCCACCCCCGTCCTCGAGGAGAGCACAATGGCATCAAATGCCCTGGCCGTCCATACTCTACTTAAAGGCTGGGTGGATGAGCCTCGCTGCAGATGTACAAGGGCCAAACCAAAGTAGGAAATATGGGCAAAGTGGTTGCATCCTTTTGCAATCAACTGTTATAAAAGCTGGCCATCTCCTGTTCTACAAGAAGATGTGGGGTTTCCAACCAGCCCAGTTTTATTTTACATAATTGTAACCATCTCGGCATGTCAATTAAGATAGAATGTTACCTTTGGGATGGGATCAATTAGGGCCCCAAAGATTGAATTTGGAATCATGATTAGCCTGTTTTACATTTTGCCTTCATTTTCTAAAATATACAATTGTCTGATTCAGCTCAATTTTTTAAAACATATTGTAAACTTATTTATTTTTTTAAGCCAAAACAGACGTGGGAGGCCGGTGTGTAACAGGAACCACAGCAAAAGGGAGGGGTGCCATTTGATTAGATTTGATTCTTAAATTTCCACAGCAAGAAAGTATTGAATATAGTATAATGGTTGCTGGATTTTCTTAAGAACTGAAATCATTACTCTGTGGCTGTGATCCAGGTTCTTCCTTTTTTTTAGGTTACGATTTGAAACAGTGCAGAACATGCTATGGTGTTGTAGTCATTTATGTAATGTCGTTGAATCAAGCTTCTGGAAATAGACAAAGGACTTTGTGTCCCAAAATGTTCTTCTGGCGGAAAATTGATAGCAACACGAGATTTGCTATTACTAGGTTTGGTTCTGCCTCCAAATTTGTGCTGACGGAAGTGATACAGAGAGAGAGAGAGAGAGGCAGGGAGGGAGAAAGGGTTAGGGAACTCGGAAGGGCTCAGAGAAGCTGAGTACTCAAAACAAATGCTGTGGGGAGGGAAGGCAGAAATGAGCACGTTTCTCAGGGTCACTGAAGTGATGTGAACTTCTTTGCTTGCGATTCTTTAGTCATGTCCTAAGTGGAGACAATGAGCTGGCGTGGTCTGAAACCCCAAGGTAACTCTCCCGAGACCTCCCTTCCCATCCCTGCCCTCCAGAGTGTCTCCTGTTCATTGAAAGCCCTCGCTCATCTGGACCTTTCTCCAGATTCATCAGAATGACAAGTGAGTCCAGCTTCACCAGCCAAGAATGCTGCCTGGATGCAAATCAAACTGAGGCCTGGACGCTCTGGCTGGGACCCACGGTGCTGGGCACAAACCCATGCCCAGCCCATTTTTGCCCCTGATGGCTTTCCAGATTTGGCATCTTTGTCATTACAGTCCCTTTCAGAAGGAAAAGTTAGAGCCGTTTGGGCATGATGTGAAAGAAACGTCAATAAACCCCCTTTCCACATAAATAGCACATCAAAATATTACCAAATAATGCTGTTGACTTTGCCAGCAGGCAGAGGACTCCATATGGAGATAATATCTTCCAACTGAGAGGCATCAATGTGCCCTTTCCAAGGCAACAGGCAAGGTGACTGTTCTGTGGCTTAACCCCATCCTCTCTGTACACTTCAACAGTCTCCTCTTCTTTTGTGTCCAGGCCACCGGCGCTGGACCCCGGAGTCCTCTGCTCCCACCCAGAAGGGGTTCACTGATTCCCTCTCCTTTGTGAAGGCAACAGCACCACCATTTTCTAGCCTCCCTCTAGTTATGTCCAAGTATCATCCAGAGGTGTCTGAATCAGCACGTACGAGGCTCTAACCAGAGACAGAGCTGGCTGTCCACCAGTGCTCTCCATTCATCTGCTCCTACTGACTCCGGGACAACAGGAAACCTCACCGTGGGGTCAGCTCTCCAAGGTGTCGGAAGTGACCTTCTACCCCCCCAACACACAGGTCTCTCCCATCTGGGAATTCCTGCATAATTAAGCTGGAGTCACTGTTCTCCTTAGTTATTCAAGTTCTTGCTGAGCGTTTATCACACGCAAAGGACAGGAAGTCTACTAAAGTGAGTCAAGTATCAGTAGGGGCACCCCAGCTCTTTCTCACCCATGTGGGTCCCTACTTCTGAATTCTTACAGTCACTCATGTTCTCAGGTCATTCAGGTTCCAGGGTTCCTTTTTTTTTTTTTTTTTTTAATGCAGTTTTTGTCCAGGGCCGGGCTTGAACCCATCACCAGCAATATATGGGGGCAGCGCCCTACTCTTGAGCCACAGGCACCACCTTCCCTCCCCCCCCCCCCAGTCTCCTCTTAAATTCCATCTCTGCCTCAGCCTCCGTCCACCTGGTTATATTATATTTGTAATATATTTATGTCTATTTATGTAAAAATTCCTGCAAAGCATTTGTGAGTTCGATTGATTTTTAAAAGATATCACTAGGGTGTGGAGAGAAGAAAGGGGAGTGATGTTGCCTCCAGATACCATCACGTTAAGCCTTAAATGTGAAAGGTCGGATCATCCCCCTGGCAGGTTTCCGAGGCACGCCTCTCAGCTTTTCCTTGCTCACGCATTTTCTTCCCACCAGCTACACCTTGCTCTGGATAATTCTCTGCTCCTTTCTTCTCCCCCTTCTCAGAGGGAAAAAAAAGAAAAATCTTATTTTTCCAGTTCCAAAGTTCCAACTGAATCATTCTCTCTTGGGGTTGCAGCTGCGGAAGGTCAGGCCTACAACACTCCATGCTTTCAGATCTCAAATACACTTAGTGAATCATCAAGAGGTTTTCCAAACAAAGAGAGTTTCCTCCCAAAGACAAATGTGAGTGCCAATTTTAAAGCAAAAAGTATGTTGCCTTGTTACACAAAGAGGCCTAATCTCATTCCTTTCTGTCTTCTCAGTCATTTTCCAGTCGCCCACTGTGTGCCAGGCACTGAGCTGAGCCCTCCAAGCACACAAATTCACATGATGACTCTTGCCACAGTTGACTGCAGTGGGGTGACCAAAGATGGGAGCAGTGATGTTGCCCAGGGTCCCCCAGTACTGTCTGCTTCTAAAGTTGTTCTCTTAATCAATAAATGACTCTGCCTCCCACAATTCAGTAAACATTAATTATTGCAAGGTGCTATGAGAAAGACAAAAATCAACAGGCAGGGTCCAGCACCAAGTGACGTGTAACCAAAGTCAGCCATTAGGACTAGGAAGAGACAGGTGGAGCTGGGTTTGCATTGCAGCTACGTCCTGCATTTGTGGGTTGATATTGAACAAGTGACTCAACCTCTGAGCCTCAGATTCTCAAATATAAAATCAAAAGGGTGCTAGTATATATCCTATCAGGTTGTTTTGGGGACATCAGGAAATAATGCACAGAAAGTACTCAAGGTAGAGCTTGGTTCATGACAAGCCCTGAGAGAATACTGCCATTCATTATAGCCCTGAACAGGACTTTACAGCTTTCTATGCAGATTTAATACTTTACGATAAGAATCTTTCTGCTGCCAAATATTCTTTCTAAGAATCATTGAGATGGTGAATGTGTTATCGTATGGACATACCGTAACTTACCTCTTTATTCCCTTGCTGTGTGTATCTATTGGGAAATAGTTTTATTTGTCTTAATGCTATGTACTCACGTATTAAGGTTATTAAGTCTTTGTTTCTATCTGTTGCAAGTGGTTCCCCATATCTTTAATTTCCCTTTAATTTTGCTTAAAATACTTTTTAGCATGCAATTGTTAATTTCTTATGCTGCCAAACCCATCTAAATTTTACTTCGTGATGCTTTCCATCATCTTTACCCTTAAAAAAAAATTCCATCTTACATAGAGATGAAAGGGCTATTCACCAATGTTTTTTTTTTTTCCTCGTGTGAAGATACAATTTGAAATGGAACATGACTCACAACCTAAAGAGATTCTGAACGTTAATGTGGATGGGCTCTTCTATTCGTGAGCAACCTCAGTATCTCATGACTTGTAGCAACTTGTAATATTGTTAAGAACGATTTTTCTCATGATCCTGTTTGGGGGGGTTAAGTATTAATTAGATTTGAGTTGTTCATCTTAGGAGTCCTTCTGTGAGTTGGTCCACTATCCCCTTCTCAAGTAGAGAGACATCTAGAATCTAAGAAGTCCCACAGATCCCTAGTGGTGCACTGTCAAAGGTCAAAGATCTGCTCAGAGCAGTCACAGCCCTCCAGGGTCTCTCTTTGTTTTTCCCACAATTTCAATAATTTGGAAAAAAGACTTCTGTGGGAGGCTAACCCAGGTTAGAAGTTCAACCCTGCACTCAACAACATGACTGCCTAACAGGGTACAAGGGAAATCTCCTGAGAAGATCTCTATTTCCTCAATTAGAAAATCAAACACAATAAGGGGACAGACTTCATAGATCTACTGTGAAGACTGGATAAGGAAATGCATGTAAATCTCTTGGCATAATACATGACAATGAATAACTGACCAAAAGTGTTAGCTAATTTTCTCTTTTCTCTACCACGAGATTACCATGGTAGTTCTCAAAGGCCCTGACGCCCAGTGCAGGCTGTGGAGCGAAATTTTCACACCACAGAAGGAGGCCTCAAACTTGTGGACAATTCTAGCCTGACAGAAGACGATGAGGTAGTCAGTGGAGGATACTGAGCCCAAAGTAGAGTGTATTCTTTTCCCATGGCAGTCACAACAAATTGCCACAAACTGGGTAATTCAAATAGCAAAAACGTACCCTCTCACTGTGCTGGAGACCAGATGTCTGAAATGAAGGTGTAGGCAGGGTTGGCTCTTTGTAGGAGTTCTGAGGAGGAACAATCAGCTGCCTCCCAGCTGCTGGCACCTGCACCACCCCTTGGTGCTCCTCGGTCAGTGACTCTGGCCTCTGCTTCCATCTTCACACCACCTTCTCCGAGCGTGCCTTCTCTTCTTATAAAGATACTCGTCCCTGGATTTAGGGCCCACCCACGTATTCCAGGAAGAACTCATCTTAAGATTTTTAACTTAATTGTAACCGCAGAGACTCCTTTTCCAAACAAGGTCACATTCCCAGATTCCAGGTAGACACATTCCCAGATTCCAGGCAGATGTATATTTGGGGGAAGGGACACCATTCTATCCATTATACGAAGTTTATCCGCTCATTAAGTGAAAGATGCCTGGTATGGAGAGTAACAGTCAGCAATAACTTTCAGCTATATCCTTGAAGAATAAATCATCATTATCTGAGTTACAACATTTTATCATCTCCTGTAAACGTCTAGATCCATACAAATGCAGATATTGAAATGCATGAAACCCAGAAGAGTGAATGATGACCATAGACTAGACCAAAATCCACGATCACCTCCTGAAAAGTCCAAAAATAAAAGAATCAGGATATCCTCCCAATTTATTTTGAAGGGAAAAGATTGACAAAGATCTCTTGATTCTTTCTGCTGGTGGTATTTCTACTGATTAGGAAGGAAGAGCTCATGAAGGAAAGAATCCAGGTGATCAGAATAGTATTCATGAAAATCCCGGTGCTTTGAATGGCAAAGATAAAACACTCCAGCTGCAGAGACCTCCTGCCAAGAGAAATAATCTGCCTGTGTTGAGTGTGCCGTCTTTACATCCACCTTCCTGAGAAGGTTCTGCACACTGGGTAAGGTCATTATAATTGCAGTTACTCAATTTCAATTTTCCAAGTCAGCTTCATGTGAATTTTAAAGGATTCCTCTTCATCGGGTATTATAGGATATCCTGAGTATCTTGTAATACTCAGAAACATGTGACTTTTATGAAAACATTAGAATAAAAATTAATAACTCTATAATAACTTTGTAATAACTTCATATCTGTGGTGTTATTTGAGACTACAAAGGGAATTTCAAATTTTAAAAAATCAAATCTGATAGTTCATGAAAATCATTTGGTCTTTCTTTTAGTATATATGATGAACAAAAACTTACTACATCACTTACATGCGTTTATCTAATTCTGTGTGAACCAATCTTTGAAGACATTCATATGTTACTGAGTGTCTATTGTGCCGGAGACCATGGTATTTTCTTTTTTTTCTTTTCTTTTTGGCCGGGGCTGGGTTTGAACCCCCCACCTCTGGCATATGGGGCCAGTGCCCTACTCTGTTAAGCCACAGGCACCACCCGCCATGGTATTTTCTTACTATTCAGGAGGTTTGGTGGGAGAGTCCGACATTTGCCCAGTGTCAGCAGTCCTGCAGCTTCCCGGTCTCCTCCACACCCTGCCATGATGGGAATCACTACCCTTCTAGAGTAGCCAAGCCATGGTTGAACCTTCCCAGCTCCCATAGGAAACAAGTAAGACAGTTGGTGAAAATGCAGGTTCCTGGACACACCCTGGGAATTCTGAATCAGCCAGCCTGCTGTGGGACCCAGGAACCTGCAATATTAACATGCACCTGGGTGGCACTGGTGCCATTACTCAGTGGGGACAGAGGGCTACCATGCTGTCAGGCCTGTTGTTAGCTTGAAGCGGGCACAGGACGAGCCTCCTGGTTGTAAATCACAGGGCTAGAACGTGTGCTCCAGACAATCTCCTGGAATCAGCACCCACTGTCAAAGTGGTCCCTTTGGAGCAACACAGAAGTCTTAGTTCACTGTGTGTGGAGTGCAGGTATGTGCCTACACCATTCTTGGTGGGGGGTCTACATCAAGGACTGGAACGGTCAAGTAGGGGATAATTCTCAATTACCGTCCACTATGTTCATTCACTCATGTGGGCATCACACATCTCACACCATGGATTAGACCAGGCATAGTGGGAGTGTGCTACGCCTCAGAAATAAGCACCACAGTCGCCATCTGCTAAGGAACCCACAGTCAGGAGAGGGAAACAAACAGGTGACACCCTAGAGAGCAGGGTGTCAAGTGCAAAGATGGAAGAGTCTACTGGTGTCACAAGAGCCCAATCAAGGAAACCCTCCCAGAAGTGACAGTACACTTCAAGGACAAGCAGGAGTTAACGGCAGGCTCAGACACATCTGCCTGCAAGGGGAAATCCAGGGCGCTGGGCTTGATTGAAACTAGAGTGGGAGGCCGAGAAGCTGAAGATGCAGAGGTAGGCGGGACCCTGATCAGGAAAGCTGATTTGATCCTGAAGGCCAGGGAAAGCCACTGAAAAGTGTTCAGCAAAATGTGCTAATGTGCTCTGATTTTAGGGCAATTTCTCTGGAATCAGGAAAAAGAAATGAAGAGGGAATAGAGTCAGAAATGAGTGAAGAACTTATTGTAATATGACAGCCACAGTGGTGAGAGCTGAATGCACTGTGTGCAGATAGAGAGGGGGTGAGAACTGAAAGATATTTAAGAAGTGGGATTGAGAACCTTCAGGACCAGTGCAGTGTCAGGAGTAGCAATGAGGGCAGCCCCTAAATAGTTGGATGACAACTGCGTCTCCCAAGTTTCTCTTCACGAGCCTTCTCCTAGGATTAACAATCTGGTTTTCAATTTTTACATCGTCCTATTTCATCCCAATCTTATTGCTCTTCACCCAAAGAGAACTGAGTTGATGGAATGAATGAATGCTTGGCCAAGGTCTCTGCAGAACAGTGTACTCAGGTTGAAGCCACCTGCTTCCCAGTTAAGTTTAATTTATCTTCAGATAACCAAATCAACTAACAAAAAAAAAAAAAAATGAACTCAGGAATGATCCAAGGCAGAAAATCCAAAAGAATTGGAAATTCTCCTTGCTGAGTAACCAAATCTAAAGTTACTCAGACAAGGGTGGTGCCTGTGGCTCAAAGGAGTAGGGCGCTGGCCCTATATGCCGAAGGTGGCAGGTTCAAACCCAGCCCCGGCAAATAACAGCAACAAATAAAAAACTAAAGTTCATACAAACCAAATTGAACTCTGCAGTGTTCAGAAAATGATGGCAAGACTGCAAATGCGAAAGACCAGTCACCTTAAGGGAAGGGTGGTGGTGCAGGCCTGCAAATCTGGGAGGGAGGTGGGGCAGAGGAAATGCAATTAAACAAGGGGACAGAGGCCTCCACTGTAGCTGGAATGTTTTCTTCTTTTGCTGATGCGGCACTGGAGATATTACACACTGTGTGATGGCTTGAAATGCTTCAGGCATATCTGGGATCACTTTAGGGCTGATCTCGACTTCCGCTCACTACTTCTGGGACGGGCAAGGGCTCCAGGAGACGCTTTACTTGCACTTAACTGTCTCTTCTCCACCTGGATGTGGGTAGATTCCTACGCATCTGAGGGAGTCTTGTCTGCGTGGAGAGTGATGCCTGTAGCTAGTTGCATTTTAACGGCTCCTTGCTACACTAAACACATGTATCTATTACAGGGAACAAAACTTTGCAAAGTAAATAGTGGAAAGAGAGACAGCAGAGATAATGATTTAAACTCGTGGTTTTCATCTCACACACCTGCCAGCCCTAACGCTCTTTGGAGGGAGAAGGTTGATGACTTGCTGGCCTCTGACCCCCACCTTCTTATCAGTGTTCCTACCTGATTATATACGATACTGACTCTCCACACAGTGGAATATTTCAATGATAATTATGAGTTGTACAGTTTAAAAGAAATTTCATAAATCAGAGACGTTGAAAACTAAGAATTTTAATTTCCTCCATCTCTTTCACAGCCAGAGATTAGGCACAGCTAGTCTTTGTGTACACATGCACAGACATCACGCGTACATACACGGGGACACGCTTAGCATAGCTGGTGACTGAATGCACCTGACAAACAACACTGTAAAACTACAGAAGGAAGACCCCATTTTATTGTAATTTATCAAGGAAGAATCTTTGTTAAATATTCACAGATATAATCACCTCTCCATGAAGCCTCTGGTAATCCTTGGAGACATGCTAAGTTCTCACTAAGGGTTGGTCCAGGAACCTACTCCTTATGTTTTGCTGACAGCTCTCACTCTACAAAGCCCGCCATCACCACTCTGGATGTGTCAAGGGAGTGAATGAATGAATGAAAAATGCAAGTACAGAACAATAGATGAATGGTTCAACAATTTGGTCGATTAATTCACACTTTATGCTCTACCCTTTTTAAAGTCATGGGTCATCCACAATACGAACACATAGACGTAAATTTCTACAGGTATTAATTTCCCAGTCAGAACCCATGCCCAACATTTTCTTTCTTTCTTTTTTTTTTTTATTATTAAATCATAGCTGTGTACATTAATGTGATCATGGGGCACGATACACTGGTTTTATAGACCATTTGACACATTTTCATCACACTGGTTAACATAGCCTTCCTGGCATTTTCTTAGTTATTGTGTTAAGACATTTACATTCTACATTTCCTAAGTTTCACATGTACCCTTGTAAGATGCACCGCAGGTGTAATCCCACCAATCACCCTCCCTCTGCCGACCTCCCCCCTCCCTCCCCTCCCTCTCCCCTTCCCCATATTCTTAGGTTATAACTGGGTTACAGCTTTCATGTGAAAGCCATAAATTAGTTTCATAGTAGGGCTGAGTACATTGGGTACTTTTTCTTCCATTCTTGAGATACTTTACTAAGAAGAATATTTTCCAGCTCCATCCATA